>CABHPR010126234.1:17368-43918 GCA_902168415.1 Peromyscus melanophrys | reverse complement strand
ATACATAGATAGATGATAGATGCATAAATGGATGGATTGACTGATAGGCAGACAAATGGATGGATGGGTGGGTGGATACATTAGGTTCTGTTCTCTGAATCTATGAGAACTTTTATTTTACAAAGAGCGAGAGAAAATTGATAGATACTCTTTGTACTATTCTAGAAACTTACTATGTGTCTTTCTTACTTTTCCTGATGTGATAAAATACCCTGAAAAAAAGCAACTCAAGGGAGAAAGGGTTTATTTTATGGCTCTAAGTGGAGGATATACTCTATCATGGTTCTAGCAGCTGGAGCTGTAGACTGCTGGCCATGGTATATCCACAGTCAAGAAGCAGGAAAAGATAATTACTTGTACTCAGTTCACTTTTTTTTCCCTTTTGTTCAATCTGGGAACCAAGTACAGGGACTAGTACTGCCCACTTTTAAGGTAGGTCTTCCCACCTTAATTAAGCTAAACAAAATCATCCCTCACAGACATGCCCAGTCTCCTGGGTGATTCCAGGAGATTGCAACAGATTAATAAGCACTAGTAACCATCATGCCACATGTTTAATTTCCACAACTGTTCAGTTAGCAAATGTCATCTGTCCTTTTACACATAAGGAAACTACAGAAACAAGAACTTAAACAACTTTCACAGGAGCCTCCTTTCCAGCCTCAAAGTGTGGTCTCAACCTCTTTACTATGGTGCCTAATGTACACACCAATATAAAGCTGGTATTTAATGAGAATTTCCACATAAACCACTTTCAGCCATCTCCAACCAGTGACCTATGGGCCACATGCCCAGGATAGGTCTGAATGTGGTCAAACAGAAAATCACAAACTTACTTAAAACATTATAAGATATTTGTAATTTTAAAAAAATCAACTATGTGGTTGTTAAGCATGAACTTTACAGATGAAATTGTCATATTTTAAAGTCAAAATATTGGACATACTTGTTAGACCATTGTATTACGATCAATCCACATGAGTCTATTAAATGGGTAACAGAATTTATTTATTTATTTATTTATTTATTTATTTATTTATTTATTTATTTATTTTGGTTTTTTGAGACAGGGTTTCTCTGTGTAGCTTTGCGCCTTTCCTGGAGCTCACTTGGTAGCCCAGGCTGGCCTCGAACTCACAGAGATCCGCCTGCCTCTGCCTCCTGAGTGCTGGGATTAAAGGCGTGCGCCACCAACGCCCGGCCCAGAATTTATTAAGATGTAAATTGAGGAAATATACCTATGAATGCAGAATGGAGTAGACAACAGAAGTCATCTTCTTATATGACTGGGAGCGAATCCACCTTGCAGGCAGAAGAGAGAAGGGGCATGTGACCCTTCTCCAACTCCTTATATAAGAGGTCATATACAATGGCAGGAAGCACCTCCTCCTTTGGGTAATGTAGCCCAAAGTCATGGGCAGAGCAAATATCACTACACCGTTGTATGGATCTGTTAAATATTCAGTAAATATTTACCATTTTGTGGTTTATAAAACTATATATAGAGAGATTTTACTCTGTTTTATTGCTTTGAAGAATTTTCCAGTAAAATTTTCTTCCTAAACACTTTCTACATGCCTAGCATTATTTCAAGACTTTCCCTAGGGTCTTCAGCAGAGGAGAAGACAGGCAAGGTTCTGCCCATCACAGTGTAAATGCCTAGTGAGTCATTAACTTCCTTCATATTTTAACCTTAAGGCTGGGGAAATAGAATCAAAATGAAAATTGAAATATGTGAACAACGAGATGGCTCAGCAGGTAAAGGTGCTTGCTTCCAAGCCCAATGTCCAGAGTTTGAGCCTTGAGACCCACATTCTGGAAGGAGGAACCAACTCTCACTGGCTGCCTCTAATGTCCACACACACACACACACACACACACACACACATACACACACAAATAAACGCACGCACGCACATCTTTGAGCCATTAAAAAGAAAAAAATCAAAAGAAACAGGCTTATACTTCCAAATTTTAGGGTACAAGATATTTTTATGAACCCCTTTCCCTGAGATACTAAGTGATGGTTGATGAAAGAATCTCAAATACTGCCCATCACAGTGTAAATGCCTAATGAGTTATTAACTTTATTCATATTTTAATCTTAAGGCTGGGGAAACAGAATCACACAGACACACATAATGAGTGAATGAATGAATGAATGAATGAATGAATGAATGAATGAACAAATGAACTAATAAAAAGTAAGTGAAATTATATCTTAAAACTGAACTAACCCATTGCTAAAATTTAGGGTATTACCATAGAGATGTGTTACACAAGCCAGTCTTCTCTCTTAGTAGCTATTTCTCACATACTTAAGAAAACTGCCAGTCTCTAAGCAACCTTCCTCCCTGCTGTAATAATCCCCTCAGACCAGCAGATAAGGGACAAGGCAAGGATAGTCTATGGCCTTTCAGCACTGCATCTGTGAATCAAACCCATACAGAAAGGATGTGCTGAATCAGTATGTTGTCCTCCAGGGATGCACAAGGGGATGTTTCACAAGCCATCCATTTTTCTCATTACTGCTTGGAGAAAACAATCATCAGAGTTGCAAAATACAAGTGGAGACTTCACACTTCTACGATCACAATTTGACCCTTCGTCTTGTTTCCTTACATTCAGCCTTTACAAAAGCGGTTCCATGTTTTGCTATTACCTGTATCATGTGGAACAACTAATCACAAAGGTTATTCATGTCAGATTATTTCCTCGGATTACAAAAAAACCCCAGCTCATTATTATAACGGTATTTGAGATTCTTTCATCAACCATCACTTAGTATCTCAAGGGAAAGGGGTTTATAAAAACATATTGTACCCTAAAATTTGGAAGTATAAGCCTGTTTCTTTTGATTTTTTTCTTTTTAATGGATCAAAGATGTGTGTGTGTGTGTATATATATATATATACATATATATACATATATATATGCATATATATATATATACTTATAGGGAGCAATGTGATATTTTATGTATTTTTAGATTGTTGAATGATTACTATTCTGACCTAACTAGCATACCCATGCTTCTTTATTCTGCTGCCCTAGGTATTCTCAAGAGATGAAAGTAAAAGGGTTCTTTATGTATTTTGGAGATCAGCCCTCTGTCAGATGTGGGGTTGGTGAAGATCTTTTACCATTCTGTAGGCTGTCGTTTTGTCTTATTGGCTGTGTCCTTTTCCCTATAAAAGCTTCTCAGTTTCAGGAGGTCCCATTTATTAATTGTTGCTCTCAGTGTCTATGCTACTGGTGTTATACTTGGGAAGTGGTTTCCTGTGCCAGTGCGTTCAAGACTACCTCCTGCTTTCTCTTCTATCAAGTTCAGTGTAACTTGATTTATGTTGAGGTCTTTGATCCACTTGGACTTGAGTTTTGTGCATGGCGACAGATATGGATCTATTTGCAATCTTCTGCATGTTGACATCCAGTTATGCCAGCACCATTTGTTGAAGATGCTTTCTTTTTTCCATGGTACTATTTTGGCTTCTTGATCAAAAATCATATGTTCATAGGTATGTGGATTAAAATACCATCCTGAGTGAGGTAACCCAGACTCAGAAGGACAAACATAGTATGTACTCACTTATAAGTGGATACTAGATGCAAGGGAAGGGATGGCCAGACTGCAATCCACAGCTCCAGAGAGGCTAGCTAACAGGGAAAGACTCTAGGAGGGACACATGGATAGCTCAGTGAAGGAGAAGTGGATGATATCTACATGAGCAGACTGGGAGTGGGGGTGGGGTGGCAGAGGGCAAGGAGTGAGGCATGAGAACATAGGGAAATGGGAGAGTCGAGCTGGAACAGGGACAGAGTGGAAGAGCAGGGAGGGAAATACCATGATAGATGAGGACATCATGGGAATAGGAAGAGGCAGGATGCTAGGGAAGCTCTCAGGAATCCACAAGGATGACCCCACCTTGGAGTGCGGGCAGTGGTCTAAAGGGTGCCTGGACTGGTCTACTCTGGTGACCAGTCTAGTGAATACCCTAACCGTCATCATAGAGCCTTTGTCAAGTGACTGATGGAGGCAGATGCAAAGATCCATGACCAGGCGCCAGGCTGAGCTCTGGGAATCCAATCGATGAGAGAGAGTAGGGATTCTGCAGGCGGGGACTTCGAGATCACGATGGGAAGACCATGATGGGAAGACGTGCAGAGATGACTGGCCACACTAGTGGAAGCCCATGAACTGTAGACTAGTGGTGTAGAGCCCCCATGGGACTGGACTAGGCCCTCTGGATATGGAAGACGGTTATTTGGCTCAAACTGTTTGGGGGGCATCCTGGCAGGGGGATTGGGATCCGTCCCTGGTGCATGGGCAGGCTTTTGGGAGCCTGGTGACTGTGGTGTGATGTCTTGCGCAGCCTTGGTGCAGTAGGGAGGGGCTTGGACCTGCCTAGGCTCAGTGTGCCGGGCTTTGCTGACTCCCCATGGGAGACCTTGATTTGGTGGATGTGGGGATGTGGGGTGGCTTGGGAGGCAGGACTGGGGGTTGGGAGGAGGGAGGAGGTGGGATCTGTGGGTGATATATAGAGTGAGTAGAAAATTTCTTAATAAAGAAAAATGAAAAAAAGTGAAAAACAAAAGAAAGTAAAAGAGGCACTTACATGAACTGATCACTTACAAATTGAACCTTTTAAACCCCCATCCAATCTGTAAATGTGAGAATGCAGTACGTTTAATTTCATATAATTCTCATGTCAACTCTAAGTTTACTTAACCCCAATTCAGCTACATGAAAATAGAGATTCAGGAAAGCCCTGAAACTGGCCCAAGTTCACTGAGACAACAGAGAAAAGACTGGTCCAGCTATGCCAAAGGCTATGACCTTATCATGAAGCCTCAGTATTCTACGTCAGCAAATGTTATACAGATGACGAGGCCACTGCTACACAAGCAGAAAGAGTTCTGAACAGTCTTTTATACACCCTCTTGCTATACATACCACATTAGTGTTAGATGAGGAAGCATCTCTACATATGCATGAAATATATAAAATACACTCAATTAATACCCTCCTGAAACAACATGAAATCAATTACACCTGTCAGATAAAGTGCTACTTTTTTTTTACAAATTACATAATGATCCTACTAAGTGGAATAAAATAATTGGTGTAAATGAGATTAGCGCTTCTCCTCATTCACTTTATCACATACCGTTTAAAGTCATCATCATTACAAACATAATATTTATTACACAATGTAATTACTAATACATCAGGATTTGGACTGGAAAATATAACTGAGATGTAAGCAAGACTTACTGTTTATTTATTAAGTCATGAGCCATTAGCTATTATTCAAGTGCTGTGTTTTCTGTAGTGAGTGGGAAAAATTTTGCATTTAATTTTCAAAAAAGCAAAGATCAAGAGCTTTCAAATATCTTTGTACAACTGTGAATTTAGCTATTTCCTCTAAAAAACCAAATGTACAATTATTTCTTCTTTACATAACTTCTGTTAAGTCTAATTGAAAAAGATGTAAAGGAAATTAATGTGGGTCATGTTTGATCTTGCTATTAATTATATCTTGACTATAAAAGAGAATGCTCATGGAAATATTCAAGTCTTTCAAATATGCTTTTCACACAAGATATGAACATAGGGGATCCCTGCTCCCAAACTCTTCATATGACTGCGAAGTGATGCGCACAGAGCTCTGTGATGGATTTCATGACCCTCCCAACTTGGAGTACAAAAGTCATCTTAGAGGACAAGTTTCACAGCTTTTATTCTTAGACTTTGCTCTGACACTGTCCTACATGGTGGTTGCTTTAGTTGTGGCCCAAGATGACTAATACCACAGTATCCTTTGACCTGAGATAGTAATCACAATTCTGTTAGTAAAGTGGCATGTTCCTATTGACAGATTTAAGTGACAATGATTATAGGAGAAATTTCTTTTAAATTCTACTGTTGAAATGAATACACGTTTCATTTGCTATATAGTCCCTTAAGAGCTTCATACAAAAAAAGAACATTGTTCCACATGATAAACCTCTGAACAGGCAATCTTTGTGAGGGGCAGTTTTGGTATCATCATCCAAAAATTATTTATGGCAACCTATAATTACTAGAAGAGCAAGATTGGTATTGATAGATTTGAAATGAAAGCAGAGTCTCTGATTACTCAATAGGTACCTTTGACTAGTGTAGAGGCATGAAACATGCTCTTGTCTCCCAGTTTGGAATATCTAAAGGTCACTGGTGAATTATTAATAAAGAACAATGGGAATGTTAGGAGTTTCTCACTTTTACTATAAGATCCTAATATATAGAAAGGACCACTCCATATCTAGAGGCATTACTGCTACCACAGACCTGAGGACCAAAGTAAGGATAAATAACCAACAAATACATGCATAGGATCTTGAAGCCTCTATTTCCCCCAACAATTCACTTTATAAACTCCTTTGCTCTTTTCTGATTAGTATTGTTAAGTCAAAACTCAACATAGTATTCTTTGATTGGAAATGTTCATATTTACTTGCATTCATTCAGAAAAAAAGGCAGGAGGAAATAATTATTTTTAACTCATTACAATTGAAAGAAACTTAGATACAAGATCTTGTCCCCTTCAGATGGCATTGAGGGCTGGGGGGGAGGGTTGTAAACCCTGGCTTGAAGTTAATATTACTTCTCTGTGTCATTGTACAAGTCACCTGCCTGTGCAATATGAAAATACCACTTCCTGTCTTATGATCACTGTAATGCTTGTTTTCATGGTCTAGAGCCAAAGATTGTGAAATAGAATTACATATGACAAATAGAATTTCCAACTGCCATGTAAAGTGAGCAGGACACATAGATGGACCCAGCCTCCCGGGTACAGTGATGGACAAGGACAGCTGTACATATCTGTGAAGTTTCTGTCTCTCTCATTTCTGTGACCTGTGGCAGGAAATGTCATCATCAACCAGTGTGATAATTTTCTGAATTCATATTTTATATGTATACTATCATGTTTAATATTGTAAGCTTTTTGGAAAACATTAGCAACATTGACAGTGCCATAAAAATATTTTACTGCCCTCTTTTTCACAGATTAGTATGTTATCCTATTCAATTTTGGCATCTTTAGTCAATGAAATGTGGACATTTCTGCAAAGATGAAGTAATTATTCTTTCCATCTACTTTCATCAGTACTGATAGAAATAAGTTTCCCTTCTTCTTCTGCCTCTCCCACTCCTCTGATAAACGAAATTTATATTTTTACTAGTTACCATTTGAATGTGATATTTAATCATGAAGAAAGATCAGAGATTCTTTTTTTATTCTACCACACCCTTTCAAGATTGTTTTTGATTGAAAACTCTTGAGCAACCTTTTTTTTTATTAAAAACTCTCTACCCTTTTCAAAGTCCCAAGAGAGATGCAAGAAATTTGCATTTGTTCTTTTGGGAGCATAATTAGTATGAGAATATCACAGAAATATGTCTTGAATACTTTTTCAGCAAAGATTCTGTTAAGCCACACCACTAAAAAATCAAAAATAGCTAAGAAAAAGCAAGAGATGTACTCTCAAGATCAGCTAGAAATTTTATTTTTTTATTGTCATTGCTTTAAAAAAATCTGCCTTGATAGTAGCTTGTAATAACTTATAGAATACTCAGTATCATTTCTTTTGACATGTTAGTCCTAGAAAATCTTAATTCATAAATTGATTAGGATAGTCTGTCACCAATGATTCCATCTAAGTCACTTGCTCAGAGATAGGGAACTGTTTGCAGTCCCTGAATGGAACTGGTATGGCTAGTACTTCACTGAGTAGAAAGTTTAAATTGTCTAAAACTCAGACAGAAAGTCCTCACTGATGATTGTCAACTGGTGAAAAGCCACTCAACTTGTGAGAATCCAACTGTGTGGTCTCCACTCGTGAGTCATAGGAACGACAGTTTCCAGCCAATGCCTTCAGCTGTCTCCTTGCCCAGAGTGGCATGAGCAAGCTGCTCTGACTCCCTTGCTTCCTGTTATTCACCTGGTGATGGTGATGACTGACACCCTGTCTTGCAGCAGCAGTGACAGCTGTGGTGTAAGTAGTGAATCCACAGTTCTGTAAATGTGGGAGGTCAATTCCAAGGACTGGGTAATAGACCGCAGCTGCTCTATTTTGGACAATCTTGAACTCTAAAGGTAAGCTCAGAACTTGGAGGAGGACTGTTATCACAGAGTGAGGAAATCTCAGTGACTCTTTTGCCTATTATGGTGTCATAGGATTAGTTATGCAAGGGTGTCTTTCTGAACTCTGTGAAATCGAGTTTCTGCTAATGATTAGATGACCCATCTGATCCTAAGATGTTAGAGCAACCTCCTCTAGCCTTTTCTGTCATTTCTGCTGAGATCTGAGAATGTTCAACAGATGCCTGAAACCTTTCACCCTGTTTCCATTTCCTCTGCTGCTTCCCAAGGCTTGAAAACCAGCATTAAGAGCTTAGGTGTTTTCACGTACAGTGTCAGTGTCTGAACATGGAGCAAGAGTATACATTCTCTCGGTGATCAGAGTTTCTTAGTTTCTTGTTCTTCCCAGATCATCTTTTCCCTAAATGCCCTAAACACCAGCCTGCCAGTCATGAATGTATATTCCCATCTATTTTTGTTTATTTTTTTATATTTTATAGTAATCCACAGCCACTTCTCATAGACAATTTCAGATAAAAAGTAGATACTTAGAAATCAATATTATGTACCTAAAATAAAGAGCGAAGTCTAATTCTTGGCAAATTTCAATGCTGATCTTCTCCCTGAAGACAGTGCTGTCCTTTTCAAACTTCAAATTGTTTCCAAGTTTGTTAAGTGGAGACAGAAAGGGATGTGTAGAAATAAGTTAGCATTTCAACAAATAAAATGAGTCATTTGGCTTTCTATAATTCTAGTTATATATGGAAGGACTGAATGTGTGCCTGTCACAAAGAAGTCATTCCTTACAGATGATTTCTGTATATGGGGGCAATTGGCCATTCAAAGGTTGTACGTTGAAGTCAAAGAGTGTGTGGTGAAATAGACACAGAAAGATTCAGGGCAATTAGTAAGACACCTTTGAATAAAGCAAGATAACCGGCGTGTCAGGTAAAGAAGTAAAGCTCAACAACTCACTTTTGCTCACGCATCCAAAGTGAGCACACACACCCAGCACTCCCCGTTTGCACTTGGGTCAGCAACTTTCCGTTCCATTGAACATGTGTTTTTGTTTTGCTTTTGGGTATGCCTCACTTTTTACACCACTGAAAATAAATTTTATTAGGCATGCTAGACACAGTTCGTGATCTTGTGTTTAATATTGCCTCACTCTACATAACTCACAGTCTCCTGTTAGACCACAGCCGTGGACAGGATGCAGAGTTTGGAACTCTCTGTAAACAGATTAAGACATATTTTCTGAATCAAATATTTTATATTAGTGTGGTTACTTTAATCAGTCAGGAAGTATTTTGCCCCCTAAACCAATGCTATATTTTAAACCTACATCTAGTTTGTAAATTATTTTCTTCTTAACTCAGTTTAGACACTGGAAGACTCAATGCCAAATCGGAGGCCATTGTAGCATGAATCTTAAAAGTTCTTATTAGCAAAAACAAACCTGGTGCTAGGTATTGGGGTGAATGCTGGAAGATCAGAGAGACAGAACAAGCCACAGCGCTGTCACCTCGCCAGTTCCTCAGCTGATTCTGTTTCCTCAGACTGGAAGCCTCTGAGTCCTCATCCCAATGGATCTCAGATGAACTGCTGCTCAAAAGCCTAAAAGCTTAACCTGCCTAATTCCTGGTCCTCATGCCTTATATACCTTTCTGCTTTCTGCCATTACTTCCTGGGATTAAAGGCTCTTGTTACCACGCCTGGCTGTTTCCAGTGTGGCCTTGAACTCACAGAGATCCAGGCGGATCTCTGCCTCTGAAATGCTAGGATTAAAGGCGTGTGTGCCACCATTTTCTGGCCTCTATATCTAGTGGCTGTTCTGTTCTCTGACCCCAGATAAGTTTATTAGGGTGTATAATATTTTGGGGAACATAATATCACCACAGGCCACCTCCTCTGAAATCTCTCTTTAATTATAGCTGCTTCCTTCTCAGCAGCTTTCTGATTAGCTAAGTTCTTAATAGTCTTTCAAGGACCTTTTCTCCCATCCATCCTCTCTTTTAGCACATCATTCTAAGGTATTCCTACATGGGGGGGGGGGGGGCTTTTCCTCTTTAAATAGTTTTGTTGAGTCAAAAGTCATAAATCTGTGTCTTGTGTCAAGATTCTAAATTCCAGAAAACAGGAATCTGTTCTCTTCCTGAATTGCATGTTCCTTATGAAGATCCACCAGTGTGTTGTGGCATGCAGCAAAGGCTCCTCGAAACATCTCAGTAGTCTATCATTTGATTCCTGCATCTACCTATTCAGTAGTAAAGTTCTCAGTGGAGATTTCGTATAGCGTTGGGCTTTAGATACATGAGTGACTGAAGCTCTAATAATCACATGGTAAAGAGATGAGGTATACATAATGAGAATTTTTCATGACACATCCTTAAGCCAACAAAAATAAATCTATTGGTATAAAATAGTTAATTGATGTTTTCCCAAGTGGACTTTAAGCTTGGCTGGCAGCCAACTAGCATTAAACCAGGATTTTCATCTTATGAATAACAATTTCAGTTAGAAAATTGTGAATCATAAGACCATTCCAGCCCTGAAAATGAGAGCTAGTAATCCATACTATGTTTTCCAAAGGGGGTGGGGCAGTATTAACAAAATGTAAACAAATAAAAAAAATCATTCATATTGGACTCACGTGCAGTTTAGTTGCTACTTTTCTTATATTGTAGGAAATGACATTAACAAATTGAAAAGTTTCTCAATGTAACTGAAATACAATTTTACTTAAATCTGTTTCCAAACCTAATGGTCTAAACTACCTCTGTCCCTCCATCTCAACAGATGGAGAAGTCCTTCCTTAGGACAGGGTTCCCCCAACCCCAGTCACCTCCTTAAGTTTCTTCCATGGTTGTCTGTTGTTGTATTTTATAAGAAAAAAGAAACACTGTAGCTATATTTATAAGGAAAAAGAAACACACCAAGCCAAAGTAAAGAGAAAAGCCAAAGAGGTCAGAGCAAAGAGCCTTAACCGCTTTCAGTTAGCTAGTCTCTCCCTGAAGCAACGTCTCTTGTCGATCTACATTCATTGGTCCAGTGTCTTCCCTTACCACACCTTCTGCATACTCCAGAAGGAAGGGGCATTCTATTACCATTGTTCCTTGAAGAAACATTGTTCCTAGAAATGACTTGTCTACAGTCCCTCTTCAAATGTCCTTGCTGTCCACATCCAAAACATCTGACATTCCTCAAACCTCTTGAAATTACTTCTCCTACCCACTTATCATCATGGTCCTGAGCTTCCACATTAACTGTGTCTCTAATCCAATCTTCCAAGGGTGTAGATCTCGGTGGTCGCCGTATCATTAAAAAATTGCATGCTGCATTTGCGTTCTCAAAGGCCAAAGATTCAATTATCATCTGACTAGCTTCTGAATCGGGGACCGTTCTCTTCACTGCTGAAGTCAGTCTTTGTAAAAAATCTGTGAAAGATTCCTTTGGGCCTTGTGTAACTTTTGTAAATGACTCAGCTTTTTTTCCTGGTTCCTGAACTCTGTCCCATGCGTTCAAGGCCGCCATACGACATAAAACCAAGGTATTTAAATCATATTGACATTGGGTTTGCACAGAAGCAGTTGTCTCTCTTGTAACTAAAACACATTCACTGTAGGTATCTGGTAATAAACATATAAGAAGTTCAGTTCAGTTACCTGAAGACACAGGAGTAGTGTAGATAGTTTGGGGTGCAATGAGACGTCAATATATGGATGTTTTAACATGGTGACTTTTAAAGTTTGAGGATGTGTTACCCATCCCAAACAAAATCAAGACTCTTTATCCTGTCTTCCTGCATGTCAGAGCTGTCTGGGATGATTTATGATTATTAATCATCCACCAGCCAAGAACAAAAGCAAAACTGATTCCACAAAAGTGTTTTGCCACCTCAGTTCCAGCTCCTTGGCAATCTTTCTGTGAGTTTTCTGCGGCATGTCTCACTACGACCAAGTAAGACTAGATGTATGGTGTAGCAGAATCTTAAAAGTTCTTATTAATAAATTCAAACCTGAGGCCAGTTATTGGGGTGAAATGCTGGATGGTCAGAGAGATAGAATAAGCCACAGCTATCTCACCTTGCCGGATCCTCAGCTGGTCTTGCTTCCTCAGACTGGAAGCCTCTATGTCCTCATATCCAAATGACTCTCAGCTGAACTGCTGCTAGAAGCCTGAATGCTTAACCAGGCCAAATGCTTCTCCAGGCCAAATGCTTCTCCAGGCCAAATGCCTACCCAGGCAAATGCCTCTAGTTTCTGGTCGTCACGCTTTATATACCTTTCTGCTTTCTACCACCACTCCCTGGGATTAAAGGTGTGGCTTTCTGGGATTAAAGGTGTGTGTCACCGTGCCTGGCCGTTTCCAATGTGGCCTTGAACTCACAGAGATCCAGAGGGATTTCTGTCTCTAGAATGCTAGGATTAAAGGCGTATGCTACCACTGCCTAACCTCTGTTTAATATTGTGGCTGTTCCGTCTCTGACCCCAGATAAGTTTATTAAGGTACACAATATTTTGGGGAACACAATACCCCCACAGTATGGAAATTCGTGTTCAGGTATTTCATCCAGCTTCCTCTTCTGTGGCAAGTATAAAATTCACCCAGACAAGCCAAGGTCTAGCTCCACCTTCATCCCAGGGCTACAGTTGCATCTGAACATGAATGTGTCACATCCAAATCTGGATGACTTCAGTTCGGTTAGAGAAGAAATGGGATGTATTGAGGTGGAGGCTGGGGTAGAAGAAGGAGGAGAAAGAGTCAGAGGTTTGACTGAGTGGACACAAACACAAAACAATGAGTCAAAATAACTACAAAATGATGTAGCAGAGCAACAATTTGAGAAAACTGAGGCAGCATCCACAGGTACCCACTGAAGGAAGGCTTATTAATGCAGTTATAGTTCGTGGCTAAAGAATTAACTCAGTATATCTGTATTCGGAGATATTTCAAGACTTGTGCAAGTCTGTAAATACATGAGTATGTTAAGAAAAAATCCCTCTCAGTAATCTCTCTCATTGGTTACAAGAACATCACCCTATACTTAAGGATGTCAGGAATTTAAGTTACGAGTATGATATAGCCACAGACTGTTCTCTTCTGAATGTGCAGCACTCCAAACAAACTTGGCTCCATAAATGGATATAAATGGCTAGTTCTATCTGTGTGATAATATTGTGTATGACATCTATTTAAAAGTGCATGGGATGCTTCAAAAAGAAGGACAAGCCTCAATATCGAATGAGACAGAATCTGGAGAGCAAGGCCCCTTGTGCAAGTGTGCCAGCACAAAGCACCATTCACCAGGTTTGTTAGCTGTTACTGCCCCTTTTATCTGGATCCTGTTAACTTCAAATTTGTTCTTAGCTCATGGAAAAGGTCTCCCTTTGTTTTTCTCCCCGAGATAGGAAAAGTCTCTTGGCAGAGTTCTTCAAAGGCAGTTAAGTCAGTAGCATCATGGAAATTTGGCAGAGGGTAAAGTTCTAAGGCAGACTAAACGTTAGTTTAGATTATTCTCTTAAGGCAATTGTTCCATGATTTTTCATCCCTTTATTTTAGCAGTTAGCAGTCACTCATATCTGTCCTTCCTAAAGTGAACCTGCTAGCCCATTCTTATCATCCTGCAGTCAACTCGATGAAATTTGAATTTAAATTGGATACATAAACACGGCAAAACATGAATAAATCATCCAAACACCTTCTGAATTGTTCAGTTTATTCCTGTTAAGGTTAATATAAAAAGTCAAATTCAGATCTTTTATTATATTAAAAAAAATTGAACAACTGGATTACTTTGTTGTATTTCATCTCTGGTAATTTTGTTCCTTTGCCTTTTAAATCACTTTTTAATTGCTTTGAGTAGTGCCAGGGTACATGTTCATGCTAATCTATTCTAACTAAAAGTAGGAACTAACTTCATGTCTCTAATGTTAAAAAGTAGATGTTTGCTCTAGTTGATTTAATCCACCTCAAATTATTTAGATTGCTTAAGAAGAAGTGTGGGAGGGTCTAGAAAGCCTTCGCACCCAGTTTTTAAATACTGTTTTATAGATGAACAATCTTGAAGCTGAATTGTGCTGTTCTTCGTACTTTGGAAGCTGTTGTGCAGTAATGCTTTAACTACGTAAAGACGTGTTACGTTTGTTTATGCTGCATTTGTATAATGATGTAAAGATGTGTTGCCCTGCCTGTCTAAGGCACCTGATTGTGCTAATAAAAAGCTAAACAGCCCATAGCAAAGCAGTAGAGGGATAGGTGGGACTGGTGGGCAGATAGAGTAAGTAGGAGGAAGAATCTAGGAGAAAAATGGAGAACGAGGAAGAGAACGAGGGAGAAAGAGAGGGAGGTGCCCAGGGCCAGCCAGTCACCAGACAGACAAACATGGGGTAGGACACACAGTATGAAAGAAAGGTAAAAGGCCCTGAGGCAAAACGTAGGTAAAGCTAAAAGGTTAATTTAAGTTGTAAGAGCTAGTGGGGCAAGCATAAGCTAAGGGCTGAGCTTTCATAACTAATAATAAGTCTCCGTGTCATGATTTGGAAGCTGGTTGGTGGCCCAAAAAAAAGTCTGCTACAAGAAGCATTGTGATGCACTACAGTAGCATAAAATTGGGTCTTCTGTGGTTATTATTTTCCAAATGTAATATGTAAAAACAGTTCTCAAAATCAAGCAAGCTCAAATCTTTAAGACATAAATTCTTTAGCCTATAATCCTGTGTCACCATTAACCAAAAATTCTTCTATTACTTTCAATGAAAAATAAGGTAGAAACTAATGAATTTTCAGCACATGCTTGAAGCTGGATAAATCCAGTGGTTTACATTTGCTAAATCCTTTACTAAATTTGTTGTTTCTTATAGTAATAGAAACAACGTGGTGGATAATATCATCTTCATCCTACACATTGAAACAAAGTCTTCTCAAAGCCAAACCATGTGCCAGTTATTACAAAATGATCAAACTATGGCTAAAATCCTCCAGCGACTTCATATTAAATTATGTTTGAAGCCTAATTTGCCTTTGTGTATAAATAATCTTTCAAAGACTGGAAATTTAGGGATGAGTAGTAACTCAGTGATAGTGTTCTTGATGAGCATGCTTAATATTCTAGACTGGATGCCCACCCCCTTTCCACACCCGCAGAGGTACTAGGTATGATTTTTAAAACCTGAAAACAAAAACTCAAACCATTATATTCAAGAGTTAAGGTGAAGACTTTCAATCACCAATCACTGGTTTCTTCATCTCTTTTTTTAAGTTGGCTTTTTCATTGACCCCATATCTTTTGTGGAAAACCAATATATTCAACCTATCATGAGATCCCATGCTGAAAGGAGGGAAAAGGACTTCAGACAGAACTCCTGAGGCTGTTGTTTCACATCTTCCCACCAAGACGACCTTTTGACATTTTAGAGGGACAGATGATTGATGTCAGACACTTTCAGTGTACAGAGTTACGCCTATAGACTATACAAAGATTCCTGAAGCATCAGCATAGAGGCAGTATTTGGAAAGCTGGGTGTTCAGATCCACTGCAATTTTGCACCCAGACTCTTACTCGAGGCTCAGCTCTAATGTGCCCCAAGAGAGTGTCCCTTTACCCTGTGAATCTCCATTTTTTAAAAGCTCTAGATGTGTGAGGGTTGATCTGCTGCATTGGCTCTCAACTTTGCTGTTATTAACTCTGAAACTCTTAAACAATATCCATACCTAAAGCCTCCTAAAAGTGATACCAACTTTCTTTTCTCTTTGGCTAAAGCCTGAACTGGAGCATTAATTAGCATCATTTGCTATAAAAATGATGCTAAAAATGTAAGCAGTCAGTTGGGAGGCTTTTCCTGCCATTCTATTCCAAACTGACTGTTGCCATTGGAATAAAATAAGGACATTGTTAAAGGTCTTGTCCATCTTGATCCACAGCACTAGGAGCTAAGGAATCATTCTTTTTAATTTTTAATTTTGTGTTTATATTTTAATTATATGTATGACTATGTATCTCTGAGTAGATACATATGAGCCTGTAGAGGCCAGAGGTGTGGGATTCTACCTGGAATTGGAGTTGCAGGCAGTTGTGAGCCATCCATTGTGGGTGCTGTGAACCAAATTCAGGTCACATGCAAGAATCGCATGTACTCCTAAACACTGAGCTATCTGTTCAGCTCAAAGGTCATTCTTTAAATGTCACTATCCTTGGTGTCTACTTATTCATAGACTGCATTTAATCACATGTCTGGCTTTTGTCCCAGAAAACTTGACAGAAAGAATGACAGCATAAGGGGTCTCCCAGAAGAAGATTTTCATTCTTGATTTCACATTTTTTTTTCATTTCTATGTTTTCGAATTCTCACTCTTACATATGCTGTCATACAAATCATGAAAAAATTCAATTGCTAAGTCCATTTTTCAGGCATGAGTACCTTATGATACCAGACTTCTTAGGATGAGTTCTATATCTCATGAACTGATGTGTCCTTGGTACTGAGTAGTACAGTGTAGTCGGAAGTTTTCCTGTGTCCCAGCTGGCTGGCGGTTGGGACAAATCTCCCACTTATGCCCCCAAGTAAGCACACAGAGGCTTATATTAATTATAACTGCTTGGCCATTAGCTCAGGCTTATTAATGACTAGGTATTACACTTAAATTAACCCATAATTCTTATCTATGTTTAGCCATGTGGCTTGGTACCTTTTCTCAGTTCTGCCTTGACATCTTGCTTCCTCTGTGTCTGGCTGGCGACTACTGACTCAGCCCTTCCTCTTCTCAGAATTCTCATCTACTCGCCCTGCCTGTACTTCCTGCCTGGCTACTGGCCAATCAGTGTTTTATTAAACCAGTGTACAAGGGCATTATCCCACAGCAGTACAGTGAGTACCTGGCACATGATAGGTGCTCAATTTTCCTTGTAGCTTTGGTTTTTATGTTTTGTGTTGTTGCATGTAAAGTTAAAAAGCATCCAAATTTTAGGTGATGGGATTCTGACAGCCAAATAATAATACACAGCTAGATTTCCTTCATGTAGTTTCAAATTACCCATTACAAGAGAACAGCTGGATGTAATAGAAAACAGTTGCCAGAAGTAGTCAACTCTATAGCCTCCCCACATCCCAAATGTACTAGTTGGTCAGATGAGCAGTTTACTTGATAGAATAATGGTACCAAGGGCATGCATTAGCCCAAATATCCAATTTATAGCATTTAGTTGGTAGACATATAAAACAATTATTGCATTTGATTTATAAATACCATTTA
The DNA here is from genome assembly GCA_902168415.1 of Peromyscus melanophrys. NCBI lineage: Eukaryota > Metazoa > Chordata > Mammalia > Rodentia > Cricetidae > Peromyscus > Peromyscus melanophrys. The sequence continues at coordinate 26,538 of CABHPR010126234.1, read as the reverse complement.
ACAAGTTTTATGTGAGCTTTAATATTGCCAGTCTAGCCTAAGAAAACCATTCTATACTTTCTTGCATCATATCCATAAATAAAAACAAAACAATTTCCTGTATGGAAAGCATGCTCACTATCTAGGTTCTCATTTTAAATTGTCTGACTGTAAGCAATTAAAGTCAAATACTGCCTATATAATTGAATGATATAGTCATGAATTGAGATTATTTTAAGTAGTTATATTAAAGTACAACAAAATATGAAACCCATATGTGGCCACATACCTGAATAACCCAATAAGTATGTGTTTGACTGATGTTAAACAGACCTTAAACTCAGGTCAAGAATCAGGTAGCAATTCCAATGTCATTAATGGGAGAATTGCCCTAACTGGCATCACAAGAACTAGCTCTCTTACTTTTCCAAAGTGTAAGCCATTATCTGAAAACAGGAAAACATGTGGTAACCATTCATTAGTGCCACATTACACAAAGATGTTTGTGCTCCCATACCTCATCTAGGACCTAGATTATTGACACAAACAGAAGAAAATCTTCATGGAATCCCATGTATGTGCTACTTGCTTTCAGCTAAGTGAAGAGGAGGTTCTAGAAAGTGTGTATCCTTTCCTTTTCTCCTATATAATTCTGAGTTATATTTTAATATAACCCAAAGGTGTCATCCACCAGCCAGTATTCTTCACTCATCTTTCTGAAAATGTAAACGTTAAATCCGATTTCCTTTGCAGGAGAAAATGAATTTAGCAGTCTCTGTTCTTGCTGTGAGGCACAGGATGCATCAATCAGCAGAATAAAGTGCATTTAGCTTTCAGGCTGGAGCTGGACAATAATAATCCTGCAAATAAGAACTAGGAATATGAAACACTCTGCTTGGGAAACTTGTCTGTGGCCTTGCTGGCTCTTCTTCTTGCTATTTCACACTTGCTACTTCATTTATATGCATCAGATCAACACGTTCATATTTGGGCAAGAAAAGGGAGATTCATTTCAGCTACTGGAGTGAGAGAGCTCCAGGAAATTCTTGAAGGAAATCAGCTTTTGTTTGAGGTCTCGGGTTGCCAGACTTTTAGGAAACATTTATTTATAATATATGAATCTTCTGGAGAGACATTCAACATGCATCCTCCAGCCTAGAACATGTTCTACCAACTATGGACTCATAGCTTAGTATAGCATGCCTGAATCTATTAAGTAATAAGCAATATTTGTTTAGTTACACAATGCGCTAGGAGCCCTGAGATCCAGACACATTATAGAAAACACTTCTTCCCCGTAGATGAAAATATGAATAAATCATAGCTTTTCATTTTAGAGTTCACCGTACAAAATGATGGTTTCTGTAATTTTTTTTTAAGTTTCTTCAGGGCAAACTCAAACTGAAGTTGTTTTGGTGAATAAAAGTTTACTTATAAGCTTGAGGATCTAGGGATTCATAGTACAATTCAAATCTAATTACAGAAATGACATCCCAGAGCACAAAAGTACTGGAAGTACCTTGAGTGTGATTAATTTTTAACTAAACCTTCAGCAATAACTCTTTTCATCTAGCACTCTAAAACAAATATATAGAATGATTATCTGCTGCTAAGGATCTTGGGAAACACGTCAGTAGAGGCCGATATGGGGAAGAGCGTTTGATGCTCACAACCTTGTGTGCGCTAAGACCCACCTGAGACTGGCTGGGATCACAGTGACAAAAGTTGACCACATGACGCTTCTGTGGGCACTGGCATGACATCTGTGCCTGTCAGTTAATGAGAACGACCAATGTAAGACTGAGTGTGGGTGAAAGATTGCCAAATGACCAAACAGTCAACCACATTTAAAGTAGCTCAATAATCAAGATTTATCAGTTGTTAAGAGTCTTTTAAGTTATTCATGTCAATTTATAAAAACACATCTACATTTTCTTTTTCCCTTTTATTAAAAAATAGATTCTTTTCTCACACAATATATCCTGATTACAATTTCTGCTTCCTCTACTTCTCCCAGTTCCTCCCCACCTCCTTGCCTAAAAGGATCCACTTCCTTCCTGTCTCTCATTAGAAAAGAACAGGCTTCTAAGAGGCAACAATAAAACATAACAACACAAAATATAAACAGTTGAAACAAAAACATCACATCAAAGTTGGATAAGGCAAACCAAGAGAAGGAAAAGAGCCCCAAGAGAAGGCATCAAAAACTCATTTGTTCATACATTCAGGAGTCTCATAAAACACTAAACTGAAAGCTATAGTATATGTGCAGAGGACCTGGTGCAGGACCCATGTCAGCCCTGTGCTTGCTGCTTCAGTCTCTGAGTTCATAGGAGCTTTGCTCAGTAGATTTAGAGGACCTTGTTCTCCTAGTGTCCTCCATCCCCTCTGGCTCCCACACGCCTTACACTTCCTCTTCCACAGGTTCCCTGAACTAGGAGAGGAGGAATTTGATAGAGACATCCCATTTAGAGCTGTGTCTTCTAAGATCTCTTTCTCCCTGCATACTGTCCGGTTGTGGGTCTCTGTATTTGTTCCCATCTGCTGCAGGAGGAAGTCTCTTCAATGATGTCTGGAAATAGCAGCAATCTATGGGTACACTAGACTATCATTTGGAGTCATTTTATTGTTATTTTTTTAGACTAGTAGTATTTGGTTTTACTGCAGGTCTCTATGATATCTAGTCTCTTGTTCTTGGTCACCCAATAAGTGTTGGGTATGGGTTTTATCTTGTGGAATGGGCCTTAAGTCAAATCAGAAAAAAAAAGAAAAAAAAAGAAAATGAAAAGCCAAACTCCTGCAGTTAATTCACATGGAAGGCCTTGAATAAACTATGTTGGTCACAAAACAAAGCCAAAAATCTGACTTTAGGAGAGGGATTTGTAGGGATTAGGGAAGGCTGATGAGGTAAATTTCATACAAGTATAAAATACATTCTAATTAGAGTGTATTTTATACTTGTATGAAAATGTCAAGACAAATTTAATTAATAAAAAACTCAACTATTGCTGGACTGAGTGATAAAGCAATACATGTATACATATACAAATGTATATATTTTTCTTGACTTTTAATAGATACACAGCTATCAAGTATTTCCCTCTATATTCCATTTCTGTTCTATTATATGCATTGCTTTATTTCTTTAAATGTCATTACAATGAAATTTAAGAATTACTGTGCTGAAAGAACAATTAACCTATGAAGCCAATGCAATTTTGCAAAGTGAAAAGTAGAAATTAGAATGCAGAATAGACTAGACTAGACTAGACTAGAAAAGTAGGATGTTGTCTAGTTGCAAACAGGAGCACCACAAATGAAGTTAGGTAGCAGCTCACACCCATTTAAAACTACCTGTGAGTCTGTGCAAGATGGTAGGTGTCTTGGGAGATAGCTTCCGAGGAAAATAGAACAGAGTGGAACCAACAAAGTTAGTGAGATTTTGGATGGTCTGCATGAGAGGATAGAGTGTTCCAGGTGTCACTTAAGAAAAGACCCTCTGGGTTAGATGAAACCAATTCATAGAACTGTGCGAGCAGAGAGCAGCTGTTGGCAGAGGAACATGAAGACTCCATGTCTAGGTTATGTGTTTGCAAGCCTGAAATGGCAACTGAATATTCAGGTCCAGATTCCATAATGAGGGAATGAGGTTTGCTAGTGGGGAAAGGTGAACTGAAAAGGATGAACATGAGAGCCGTGTAGAGACTATAAGGTGGCAGAGAAACTGGGGAGTTGAGCGAACTAATCAGGATTCAGTTGTGATATCTTATTATATGACTTTGGAACCAGGACTGGAAGGAGCCAGTTTAACCACCTCTTTGGGTCATACAAGGCACTCAACCACTGTTCCGTATTCAGAAATCTTGCTACCTGAAAATCCTCAGGTAGATCTATTTTAAAGACATTATTGATTTTTTTCCCCTTAAAGGTAATGAGGTTTGTTTTGCCCTTTTCTAAGAAAAAGAATGTTTCCACCAAGTCATAATTTTTATGAGTCAAAGTATGATGTACGCTTCTTGTAGTTTGAGTGTGAAATGCCTGCCCCCCTCCATAGGCTCAAATGTTTGAACACTTGATGGCCAGCTGGTGGCACTGTTGGGGGTAGGGAAAACTTTAGGAGGTAGAGCCTCAGTGGAGGAAGTGAGTCATCGGAGGTGGGCCTTGAAGCTTCATAGCTAGTTATAACTTCCTGTTCATGCCGTTTCCTGAGTGTGGGTAGAGTGTGACCCACCAGCTTCCTGATCCTGCCTTATCTTCCTGGTGCCATGCCTCCCTTTCCATGACGGACTATTTCTCCAAGGAACTGTAAGCCAAACACTTTCTCACTCAATTAGTTTGAGTCTGTGTATTTTATCATAGCAACAGAAAAGTAGCTAAGACACTGTGAGTACTAATCTCAAGTCATCTTGACAAAATCTCGAATCATCTGTGAGAAGGGCCTCCAGGCAGGCATATGCTGTGGATGATTGATTGATAAATAAAACACTGATTGGCCTGTAGCCAGGCAGGAAGTATAGGTGGGACTAGCAGAGAGGAGAATTGAGAGAGCAGGAAGGCAGAGAGGAGGAGATGCCAGCCTGCCATCCAGGGAGCATCATGTAAAGGCAGCAGGTAAAGCCACGGAACACATGGGGACATACAGATTAACAGAAATGGTCTGAGTATAAGAATAAGAGCCAGACAATGATAGGCCTGAGCTAAGGGCTGAGCAGTTTAGATAATATAAGTGTCTGTATGTTTATTTTATAAGTGGGCTACGGGACTGCCAGGGCTTAGCGGGACCCGGAGAGAAAAACTCTAGCTACAGGCATACCTGAGGAAATATATCTTGACTATGTTAAGTGAAGTGGGAAGACCTGCCCATCTAAGGTCATGCCATTCCCTGAGAGGGACCCTGGATTGTATAAATGGAAAAGGGCAGGTGGGGGGGAACAGAGCAGCAACATTTATTAATCCCTTTCTGCTTTCAGACTGTAGAAGTGATGTGAGCAGCTGCTTTAAGACTCATCACCCTCACCACTATTGCTAGTAGTCTAATCTGGAGTCGGACACCTTGCTCACCCAGATAAAGCGGGGAGGGGCTTGGTCCTACCTCAACTGAATGTTCCAGGTTTAGCTGTCTCCCCTTGGGAGAACTTACCCCGTTGGAAAAGGGGATGAAGTGTGGAGAAGAGCAGAAGGAGGGATGAGAGGGGCGTCTATGATTGCTATGTAAAATGAATTTAAAAAATTTTTTTAAAGAAAAGTCATCACCTTGACTTTGCCATGAACTGTAAACCAGAATAACTCTTTTTTCCTTTACATTGCTTTTGTCAGTGTATTTTGTCACACAAAAAGAGGGGAAATGTAGATAACACTATTTAAAAGAAGACATTTCTAAGCACATAGGTCAATTTAGAGACTCAAAATAGTAAAGCACATTCTGGAACTGATTGAGTTTAACTGAAATTATTTGCAAATATTTTGGAGTTCATTTCCCATGGTGGGATGGATATTATATTAATCCTACTTCAAATCGAAGGAAAATGATTTAGAGGGGCCCTTGGCCTCTGATTACCAATCTTCATTTGTTGGAGATGGAGAAGGATGATGACTCTCAGTTGACCAATGAAATGCTTGGGCACCACATAGGGACCTTACACTCGTGAAAGTTCTGTTTAAAACATGGGTGGAAATGTGATTTAAACAGTATAATTTTATCTCTGCTTTTCACACAGCAAAATTTAGACTTACTGGAATTAAGTTTATTATTACTTTATTTTGTCTCTATCCTTTCTTCCTAAATGCTCAAGAAACCTGTATTTCTAACGATGTAAAATGCCTGAAATCTGGAAGGAATATTGCTTTGCCAAATAACTGTTACTTGAATTCTAACAGAAAACAATTTGTTTTAAAGACTGAGTTTGAAACCCTCATTTGGACTCCTGTGGGTTTTAGTAAGACCCTTTATTCTCAAGTTACGAGAAGCATTGTATGTCTCCTCTTGTCAAATCAGTCATAGTAAGATTTAGTGCCTCACTTGATTTCCCACAACTTTTAATTTTCTGTGAATAATCATTTTAATTTGTCTCAGTGATGCTGCCCTACCACTTTTATATTACTTCTCAAAACTGAATGCCTTGGCTGCTTCGTATTTATCCAATCCATGGACTCAGGGATTGTAATTATGCCCTTTTGACTTTTGACTGTAAGCTATGAAGCCTTAAGAATGGTGGCATCATCTACATTGATCCTTTTACTCCTCTTGGTGACCTTTGCAATTACACGGATTATAATAAGGATGTGGTCAAAGACTGCTGTTAATCGATGTTTGGAACATGCTTCATTGATCTCAGGTTCCTGTAGCCTTTAAGGTTCTCTGTGTTGCTACTCCTGTTCATTTATTGATGTTAAAACAAGCCTTTATCTAGCAATAATGTTCACTAAGGAATAGAAAGGCATTATTTATATATGAATTTTTAATATTGATTTTATTACTCTGTGTTTATAGTGAAGTATTATTTTAAGCTCCTGGTGTCCATAAATCGATGATAGCAATTCCATTGCTTGTTTCTTAAATAAAGGAAGTTATTATATTTAAGCATTTACTTATTTTGAGATTTATATTCCATCTATGCCTACAGTCACACCTCATTATTTGTGGGTTCCATACATACACATTTGTTAACTTGGGAAAATTAGCTTGTAAGACAAGAACCACAGAATTAATTTGTAAGACACAGTGGTTAAAAAAAAAAGGAATAAAAGAACTTGGTCTTGCATTGTGCAATTTCCCAACTGAGTTAAAGCAAGGAGAGCCTGCTCTCTTGCTTCTGCTCTCACGCTCCAGGGTGGATCACTCTCTGGACCTCTACTTTGGCTTGCTTTTCTCATTCTTGTGTGTCTGTTGATAATTCTACCATTTAAAAGTGGTCCCCAGCAGCAGTGCTGAAGTGCTGTGTAATGTTTCAAAGCCCAATGTTGCGATGAGCCTCATGAAGAACGCTGTCGTACACAAAGTCCTTTCAGGCACAAGCAATTGGTACTTGCCACGCATGTATCAGTTGATAAAACTAACCAAATCTTGGAGGATTTTGTGCTATCCCTGGGAGCAATGATTATATATTTGCTAACTCACTATTTACAGAAACTTAAAAGGTAACTACTGTCCCATAATGATAAGTGACAATATTCTCCCACTTTATTTGGTAGAAGCCATTCTCCCAATATTCCATCACGAACCTTTGCGGCTGCTTGGGAATATGAAAGCAAATATTTTTTTTTGTTTGTTTGTTTGTTTTGTTTTTCGAAACAGGATTTCTCTGTGTAGTTTTGGTGCCTGTCCTGGATCTCACTCTGTAGACGAGGCTGGCCTCGAACTCACAGAGAGCCATTAAAGGCATACGCCACCACTGCCCAGCTTATTTTTATTGTTGTGCTGTTTGGCAGCCCCACCCATCCAACTATTTATAAGAGAAAAGAGACCCCATAGTCTGCAGAAGGGTCATGTATTTTGTTTTTAAATATCTACAATCGGGCCGCTATTAAGATTTAATTTATTATATTTAGAAATTATTGTTTAATTATTGTTTAGAAAAGATTCATAGCTGTCTTCAGCCAATTGGAATTATAATATTCAAGATCTAACAGGTTAATGTCATGTTGTTGTTTCGTAAAAAAGAGTAGCTAATAGTTTTGTCTATCTGGAAAGATAACACCATATGGAATACACACGTTCAGATTTTTCTAGAAGTAGGCTGGATGCAGATCGATCTCTTACGTCTACAGAAAACAGGTGCCGGTCCTAAGCAGGCTAAGAGTCTGCCCAGGGCCACATGCTCAGCTGAGTAGGGAAGGGACCATTCAACAATGCAGCACTGCTTCCCTCAATCAACTGCAGAAGGCCACATATTTTGTACTGCTGTGATCGCCATCCCAAGCCCCACTGAATTCCCTTGTAGTCTCAGAAACATATTATCCATTTCTTTCTTTCTCATATCAGACATACTTAATAAAGAGAAGTCACATATTTCCCATTAACATAAAGTCAGAAATTGTATTTTGCCCCTTCAGTTTGAAAATGAGAGCAATATTTTGAAAAGTATCCCTCCCTTGCAAGTTTGACACCCTTCAAATATTTACAGCCAAGCTGAACTTTCATCGGGAAGACAGAAATCTAACTGAGTTCAACTTGAAACTCCTAACTGGATCTTGCATGGATAAATGCTTTGAGAAGAGTCCTCTACCCACAGTGTGTGCTCAGGAGCCCTGCACCACTTCTGAAACTCAGTAACTGGCATGGGTTATTAGCAGGGACTACCAACAGCTCATTTCAACAACAAAAAACTTTCAGTTATGCCTTGAAGAGTTGTTAGTTTGAAAGGAAGATGTAAAGAGAAAGTAAGGAATGAGATCTGATTTTTTTTTGTCTTACAGAACTCAGAAAAAAAAAACACACAATGTCAAAGATATGTTTAAGATAAGCCATTTCTCCTATTGTACATTTTATTATATGGAGCAAAATTTTAACATCACTCCCATCAGCTATGACAGAGGAGAATGCCTATAGTTATGAAGTTTTCCTTTAGACCATTCATACAAAGGAAATGAACTGCCATAGAGGTAATGACATTGCTCTTAAGATTTTATGCACCCCCCCCAATTTTAGAACCTTCCTTAGAGTAGATACATTTGTTGTCCTATGAAGACTTTAGTGAATAATGATTCAATTTCATTATTTTTTAGGTTTTTTTTTTTTTTTGGTTTTTCGAGACAAGATTTCTCTGTATAGCTTTGGTCCCTATAATGGATCTTGCTCTGTAGACTAGACTAGCATCGAACTCACAGAGATCCGCCTGGCTCTGCCTCCTGATTGCTGGGATTAAAGGCGTGCGCCTCGACTACCTGCCTTTTTAGTTTTTAACCATTTATTTACTTATTTATTTATTTGTGTATATATGTGGTGGGGGTGTGCATGTGTGCATGCATGTGTGCCTGTGTGTGTCTGTATGTGTGCCTGTGTGTGTCTGTATGTGTGCCTGTGTATGTGTGTATGTATGGGTGTGTCTGTGTGTGTATGTGTGTGTGTACCTTCATGTATGTGTGTCTGTGTGTATGTGCCTGCGTGTGGGCCTGTGTGTGTGTGTGTGTGTATATATGTGTGTCTGTGTGTGTGTGTGTGTGTGTGTGTGTGTGTGTGTGTGTGTGTGTGT
>CABHPR010126234.1:0-17358 GCA_902168415.1 Peromyscus melanophrys | reverse complement strand
TGTGTGTGTGTGTGTGTGTGTGTGTGTGTGTGTGTGTGTGTGTGTGTACCTGCCATGGAAATCAGAGAACAACTTGCAGGAGTCAGTTATTTCCACCATGTGGGTCCCAGGAATGAAACTGAGGTCATCAGGCTTGGCAGAAAGTGCCTTTGCTCACTGAGTCATCTCGACAGCCCAGCTCCCCACTTCTCTCAGGGGTGTGATCATCAGTCACTGACTGGCCCTTCCTGTGACATGACTTACTCAGTGAACAATGATGATAATCGAACACTAAAATTGTATGGTGGCACATGGGGGATGGGGTGGGAGATGCAGAACTAGAGGTCATGTGTGACATGTTAGCAGTATTTGAGAGCAACTTCTATCTGCTGAATGTGTATGGCAGCGAGATCATTATGATCTGAGCTGACGAGGAGAGACAAATTCAAAGGAGGTCAAACTGTTAAAATGAAAAGTATAGTTAAGCGTAAGCAGAAAACTGAGCAAGGAGAAAAGGACTGGAATTAGAGCTTCCAAACTGTTGTCCTCGGCTATTTGGATGGGCAAGGCAAAACCTGAAGCAGTGATTTCTAGAGACCTAATTGTAGATTTCTATATTATTAATGTTCTGTGTTTGTTTCAGAACCATTAGAGCCTGTTCTTATTATCAACAAATTTTCCCCTAAAAGTCATTAGCATTTACCTATGAGATTAAGAAATGATATCTGAAGAGTTTGTGTTTTGTTGGTTGTTGTTGTTGTTGCTTCTATACTCACACACAAAGATGGATGCAATATTTGCAAAACAAAAACCAAAAAAAAGGTGAAGTGTAGTAACTTAGCCAAAAATAAATTGGAGCACCAAGATCAACCCACCACTGTAAACCCCAGCAGCACCTGCTGTTTATTCCTGTCTCAGTATAGCAGGCCTCTGGAATGAGAGTAAACAATGTGGTCTCACTAAGAAGTTTCTCTTTGGCTACTCACCCAATTGGTATGTGATGACTATGTACCTGATACTGAAGACTGGAGGTGGAAGCTGAAAATAGCTGACTAGAATTTCCCGACTGTTCTTTGCTTTCTGTAAGAAGTCTCCTTATTTGTTTGTTTATTTTTTGCACCTTAGTTTTGAGACAACCAAACCAAACTAGTGGGAATTCATAAACTGTAGACCAATAGCTGTGGAACCCCCATGGGACTGGACTAGTTTTGAAAGATTCATTTTTAACCACAGTTTAAAGTGAACTAATCAGTTGTTCCTTGATAGTTGTTAAGCTTTTTGTGGCTAAAACACAAGATGCAAATGGTTTAAAGATTTACTATTTTTAATTGTGTGTGTGTTTGTGTGCCATGTCGGTAGAAGACAAATGTGTCAGATCTTTTGTAACTAGAGTTACACAGTGGGGAACCATCACGTACGTGCTGGGAAATGAACCTGGATCCTCTGCAAAGAATAGCAAATGCTCTTAACCACTGCACAGTCTCTCCAGCCCCAGAATAAGCATTTGAGAAGAAAATATAACCAGATTAGAAAGTGACTGAATTGATAGCCCTCTAGAAAAAGGAGATATTTTGAAAACAACAGCCTGAAAAGGATACTTTTCTCATCCCTTTGAGAAGCTATCTTTGTAGTCTGTGAAGATGTACAACAACTTTATGCTAGATTTAAGTATTGATCACATGTATGCAACAAGGTATAACACTAACCTATGTATAACCTGTATAGCATGTAAAGTTGGATCACGAGAAACTGTTGCAAAGCAATTGTTTCAGGCTGTCAACACTGGCAGTTTTTTTTTAATAGTTGAACCTGATGATTTAGCTCACTCGTTTAGGTAAGTAACTGTCCCTCCTGCCCCCTTGGGTAGAAAGTTCTCTGGTTGTGTTGGGGTAGTTCAGAAAGTCCTGTCACATTCAAAACTTGAGTCAGACTTCCCTTCATGTGCCCTCTCTTTGTGGATCCTCTGGTCTGCCATTCTAGGTATTAATGAACAGGTTATTTATATGCTTAATCCTCTACTTCCTGGTTGGCAAATTCTCAGAGAGCGGAATTTAAAGGGCAAATAAGTCAGGGAGTTGAGTTCAATTCCACACATGAAGTCAACTGTTGTCACCCTTTTTCCTAAAACCTATCCTGATTTCTGGTTTTATTAACATCGTCCAGAGTATCTGTATGATCTAAGAAATCCATATTTGTATGAGATATCTCTCCCAATGACGACCTATGATTATCAATAGATGGTAGGAGTTTCAAACTTGCATGCATTGTTGATTTGAATACTGCTCTATGATTCAAGCATGTATAATGACAATTTTTTGTTTCCTTACTCACCATGAGATTTACACACACACACACACACACACACACACACACACACACACACACAGAGAGAGAGAGAGAGAGAGAGAGAGAGAGAGAGTGAAGGCAGGACAAAATAGCTATCAGCTTCCTGGGTTAAGAATCTAAAATTTCACATGACTGTTTACAATTATATTGCCCCATGTATATTAATATGCACATGTGTATAATTCATACACACTGACATAGAAAATTGCAAAACAGTTTTCCATGTGCAGTTTCAGTAATGTCAAATCTAATTACTCAAAAAAAGAGAATTAGCTGTTTAAGCAGGTGCTTAGTATGATCTGGTGAGTTTTATAGAAGACAAGCTTAGTAGAAATGAGGTCTTGTTAGACAGGTTTTATGTTAGTGGCAAAGGCTTTGCTACCTTTCTGGCTACTGATAAAGAAGTCTCTAGCCCTGACATTTATCAATGCCTTTCCTTTGTAGGTTGCCATCAGTCTGAGGCAACCTGTTATGAATGAAAGCCAGTTTATAGTCTTCCTTTCAAAAATACAATGTCTGAAATAGAAGCAATCGTGCAATGATGTGCATTTTCTATTTCCTATGGAATGGGTGAATACATATTTGTCATTAAACCTTTAGCCAATACAAGTCAACAAACGATTTTTGAGAAATGTCTTTCTGTACAGCCATGGTGAAGAACGGCAGAACCTGGTCAGTAGTCAATGAAATCTCCTTAACTTTGAAGGAGTAAAATACAGGCCTGCTCTCGAGAACTTTGTAATTCTCTGACATTAGTAATACCACATATTTACACAGTACTTTTATTTCCACTCATACAAAAACAAATCCTATACACATTACAGGAACTAGACTTCATTTAAACAGATGAAGAAATTGAAGTTGAAATGGGTCAGAACACTTGTCCATGAGTTCTAATCTAGGAAGCAGTGAAGCTGAACTGGACTCCATGCCTTCTAATGACTGACATAATCTTAGCTTGCAAAATAAATCTGAGAAAGAATTACTCTGAAAAATGAAAGCATCCATTCATTTGCTCATTCATTCATTCACTGATGCCCCCAAAAGGGCATGACACGTACCATAGGTCCTTCAGTTGATATTTTCTCAGTCATAGGTTACTGTTGATCATAGTTTATTCATATCATACTGGGGTGTAAATCTCTAATTAGTAAAAAGAAAATTATATCTTAAATTTTTGTAATACACAGTGAAAAGAAAATTGGAACTTTGAGGTCATGTGAAATCTCTACACCTTCTTCTCAAATTTTCTATGAAAGCAAAACTGCTTTAAAGAAAATAAAATCCTAAAATAAAGGGGAAAAGTCCTTGAGGTCAAGGGTATGACTTTAGAGATGTCATGAATTATTCTCAAAGATTAAATGTATGTGAGAATTGTTCTCAGAGACGCTTAAAAAGTTTCGTGTATCTCTATACATACCAACATTTTACTCCATGTTCCCACCCGGGGTAAGAGTTTTGTGACATTCCCTTAAAAGACTCAAAGTCTTAGGGAAAATTGTTCTGAAACTAGAGACAAGGTTTATTTTATTTCCCAAAGCTTCCTGGTGAAAGAGACACGCTCCGGAGAACTTTTCAAGCTTCGATCCTTGCAGTCGGCCCCTCATTGCCTGACATCCATTAGGGATAATAGTGCCTGCTTAATCTCCTATGTCTTTTGTTCCGATTATGGTTTGCCACCAGGCAACATTAAACAGAGAAGACAAAGATCAAATGTTTTTCTGATGAACTGATGCTCACTTATCTGACGCCCGTGACAAGGCAAATCGCCCTTTTCCCAGTTCTGCCATTTACAAAATATTAAGAACTTAGCATACAACCCCATTCCAAGCAGTGGATCTACAGGTGATTGTTAGATTCCGGGAGAAGAGGGGACAGTTTTCTCTAAGAGTGTAGTCCCTAGTAATTTTGACTCTCTCCAGTGGAAGACACACATACAAGAATATTTAGGGAGAACAGACTGGTCTTGAAGGATTAAAAGAAATAACACAAAGTTACATGGGGATGGAAAGGAGGGTAGTTTGGGGAAGAGTTGAGGGAGAAGGGGTGAATATTATCAAAACACATTGTATAAAATTCACTAAGAACTAGTAAAAAATTAAAAATAATTCCAACTTACAAAAGAGATTTTTGAAATATTCAGTGCCACATGCTTCCATCTCTTTTTATTCTTCTGTTAAGTTTACGTTGAAAGAGACTAAGAACACAGGAATTTCCCTATATTTTCACCGTATTCTTCGTTAAATCTACAGTAAATACCATGACGAAAGTGTCCGCATAGTGTGTTTTTCTTCAGAAGGACTAAGGACAGAGAGGAGAAGGAATGAATTATGGAGCAGAATTGCTATTGTGTGGCCAGATCAGAGTGGAAATCACATTGTTGCCCTTAAAAAAAATAATTCTTTGAGAATTTCATACAGTGTATTTTGATCACATTCACTCCCGACCCAACTCCTCGTAGATCCAGCCCCTTTCCTTATCTGCCCAACATCGGGTCCTCTTCTTTTATTTTAAACCCATGGAGTCATTTGTGCTGCCTCTGTACTCATGGGACTGTCCACTGAACTACAGTGGATGTTCCAGGGGCCACATCCTTAAAGAAAATAGACTCCCCCTGTCTCAGAAAATACCAGTTACCAATAGCTCCTCTGGTAGGGGTAAGACTTCATAATATTCAGACTAAAGCCAAAGTCAACAATCTATAGCTTGAGGAACAAATCTTCCCCCACCAGCTGTTTTGCAAATAAAGTTTGATCAAAACACATATCTGTTCATTTACAGCCTGTGACTGCTTTGCACTCCAACTGTAGCATTGAGTAGCTGCAAGAGAGGCCATATGGCTCCCAAAGCCTAAAATATTTACTACCTGATTCTTTACAGAGAAGAAAAAAAAATGCTTGCCACCTCCTGCTGTAAATCTACCTTCCCTTCCTTTCTTGCAAATGGTAATAAGTAGTGAGGAAAACATAGCCTAGATTCTCTGGTAAGAAGTGGAAAAATAATGCACATTTTCCTGGATGGTGCAGGTGATACTTCTGGGTTCCTGACAACCTTGTGCATTTTAGAGATCCCAGAACTGGAAACTATTTGTGGCTTTTCAACAGCAGGGCCTTCTTGCTACTGCTCTCTGAATGTTAAATGCGAGAACAGAGTATCCCAAAACAACTAAATTTTTAAGTTACAGAGTTTGTTTAAGGTCTATTTACTGTATCTCTGTCAAGCACTAATAAGAAAATCGAGCTGCATTTCTATTAAAAGATAAAAGGGGGAATGGAGGTGGATGAAAGAGCACTTGCTGCTCTTGCAGAGGACTGACATTTGATCTCCAACATCCATAACCTCAGTTCCCAGGGATCCAGCACCCTCTTCTGGCCTGAGAGGGCACCAGGCAGGCACATGATACACATACACACATACAAGCACTCATTCATAGACACACTAAATAAAAATAAGTAAGGTATTTTAAAAATAAAATTTAAAACAAAGTAAATATAAGGATAGAGTCTGGGGAGATGACTCAGGGAGCAGGTACTGCTCAAGTTTGGTTCCTACACCCTTGTTGAGTCACATACAACCACCTGTAATTCCAGCTCCAGACAATCCCAACACTCTCTTCTGAACTCAGTTGGCACCTGTACACACACACACACACACACACACACACACACACACACACACACACACTTACTTATGCACATGTGCACACACAGGCACACAAACCCAATTTAAAATAATAAAAATAAATCTTAAAAGGGAGAGATAAATGAGTGACTATGAAAACAGAATTTAGGGCCAAATATCCATACAGATAATGCCTTTCTATTCCACAGCATCCACATCCGCCATCAAACAAAAACAAAGTTTAAGTAAAAAAAATCTCTAGAACTCTCTGTGGCAGGAAAATATTAGAGACAGCCACATTTTGTCTTCCTTTTGGCCATGCAGTGGGTGTCTACCAACATAATATCACCACCTATAATATTTTGACTACACAAAATATGTGGGTGAAGGATATTCTTAATGACCATCAGTACAGCAGCAGCAAAAGTAAAAATTCACCATTTTGTTTAGTTACCAGTCCCTGGAAGAGTGTCTACAGTTTTTAAAACTGCCTGTAAATATATTTCTGGAGAGGGGAAGTGTGTGCTGTCTGGTGTCTATCACTGCTTGCCAAGTTCTCTGGTCTATAAAATACTTCAATGACTCCACCCACACTGAAATTTCCTTTCAGCTTCCTTTCAATTCTGGTCACCAAGAATAAGAAGTGCCACCGTAGGTCAGTCCCTAGAGCATCATCTAGCTTCTGTATTCTGTGGGCAGATCCTTCCCTGTAGAGTAGTTTCAGAGTTTATGGTGATTATTCTCATGGAGACAATTGTCTGCTGGGTTTACTTTTCCCAATGCTGTCCCACATCATAAAACTGACTGCCAAGACTCTTTTACTCAAGGAGATTCTGTTTTCTTCTTTGAGTCACTTTACTAGAAAGGAGAGGGAAGCAGTAGTCATGCTCCATGCCTTGGGCCATATAACATAACTTGGTTCAATTCGATTTCAAATTCTTACTCTTGGACAGCTTTAAAATACTCTCATTGCACAAGATCAATCTTCTTGTATATATGTGTGACAAAGAGCCCACCGAGATTTTCCCATGGAGTGTGAGTGTTCTCAGAAAACCTTTCAAGGAATAAAAAGGTTTGAAATAAGTGCTATATATGGCCCTCCCCAGTTGAAAGCAATCAAATTGATTTTTTTTTATTATTAAGTGTAGTATTTTAAAATAGCTTTTGGTTGACTGACAAAAAAAATTTAAGATATGCTTTTATCACCTCTTACTTTGTCTCCAACAATAAATAAATGAATAAGTATACTTTAGAAATTCTAGTTTTCATTTTCAAGTAATATGATAGCAGTGGAAATTGCAGTGATTATCATGATCTGACACTTAATTTTATGAAGAAATTATTCCAGCCAGACAACTATGGTCAAACAAACATCTTTGAAGATCTGTTTAAACCTATACCATACCTCACGTTCAGTCGTGAATAGACCTGTCAAAACAAAGCATGGGAATTTTAATCCATATGAATTTGTGTTATCAAAACTACTAGACTGGATTAGTTTCTATGGCCTTGTTTTTCCATTGACATTAACGTCTGGAGACCATAACGTTAATGGGCATGCTCACATAAACTTTACAAAGATCATTTTCTCACCCTTGCTGAGAACTTTTATTTCATCCATGATAATAATTAGTACATTCTTCTGAGATGGCCCCTTTCTCATTGTGTATTGTCTGCTAATTAACATAACAGCCTAGTTCAGCAGGATCATTAGTGGCCATTTTAATGATTTAAAATGCCTGATGCATTTGACTAAGACTCATTCCTGCATATCAACTGCAGCCAAGAAACTTCTTAGTGCTTCGGCACATTTATTGAAGGCAATTCAGTTTCAGAGGGACTGGAGTCATCAAGTGCTAAACACTGAGGTCCAACTCATCAAAGCTGACATCTGTGAAGATAACACAGTAATAAATCAACCTCAAACACTTCTTCATATGATTCCAACACAGCTCTCACATTGCCAGTCTGGAGATGGATTTGCTTAGGCTGAGTCAAATAGTTTAAACAATTTAGATCTTGCTACACATTGTTTCATGTGGGGTCTTGCCCCACCAGGAACTTAGATCACCTCTGAAGAGGTGGCCTAGAACGGAGGAAAGGTAAGTGTGCTGCTTGCCCGTTTCCCAGCCTTCCTCTTACCCAGAGACAATCAGATGCAGCGGAGAGTCAAGTCAAGCAAGAACTCATTTATTGATAGGCAGTAAGCCTCTTTTATAGCAAAAAACCTCAGAACTCTAGGAGGGGGTAAAAGGAACCAACCAATCATTTTAAAGGTTATCTTATACCCATTTCCTTGTTTACGAGTTGTTTATGCACTGACATCATCTCCTGATCTTTGCATCTTATCTTGAGCTAACTTCCTTTGGCATCATTTGTATCTAATTGCTAACTTCCTCTCAGCACCATCTTTGTAGCTCATGTATGCCCCCACAGTTTCATACTTTACACTCTTAAATATCTCACGATAAAGACATTTATAAGACCACATGAGAATAGGGTGCAAAGTGCTAGAGAGTTCCACAGAAATCCACAAAGATAACTCCACAACAGACCACTGGTAATGGTCGAGAGACAGCCCGAACTGACCTACTCTGGTGATAGGATGGCCAAACACCCTAATTGCCGTGCTAGAAACCTCATCCAATGACTGAGGGAACCGGATGCAGAGATCCATGGCCAGGCCCCAGGTGGAGCCCCAGGAGTCTAATTGGCGAGAAAGAGGAGGGTTTGTATGAGCGAGAATTGTTGAGACCAAGGTTGGAAAAAGCACAGGGACAAATAGCCAAACGAATGGAAACACATGAACTGTGAACCAATAGCTGAGGAGCCCACAACTGGATCAGGCCCTCTGGATAAGTGAGACAGTTGATTGGCTTGATCTATTTGGGAGGCATCCAGGCAGTGGGACTGGGACCTGTCCTCAGTGCATGAGCTGGCTGTTTGGAACCTGGGGCTTATGCAGGGACACTTGGCTCAGCCTGGGAGGAGGGGACTGGACCTGCCTGGACTGAATCTTCCAGGTTGAACTCAATCCCCAAGGGAGTCTTTGCCCTGGAGGAGATGGGAATGGTGAGTGGGCTGGGGGGAGTGGGGGGCAGGAGGAGGGAGGACAGGGGAATCCGTGTCTGATATATAAAATTAAATTAAATTATGAAATAAAATAAAAAATAAAATAAAATAAAATAAAATAAAATAAAATAAAATAAAATAAAATAAAATAAAATAGCACATGGACCATGCATGCATTTCTTCATAGCATATTTTCCCTATGCGTGCATACCTCCAAGTGTGTTGTGGTCTGTACCCTAGCAATCATGCTGAATAGTGAATCTGACATACTTAATCTTAGTAATTAATGAGCATCACCTGGCTCAGATCAAGCAACATACTAAACTAGTCAGACATTGGTAATAAAATAGGAGTGGAGACACTCTTAAATGACCCTCCACTGCTAAAATGTCTTCTGAAACCTTAAAATTCCTGGTAAAAATTTTGCAACGAAAGTCTATAATTCAAAAAAAATAAAATAAAATAAAACCTTTATAAAAAAAAGAGAGAGATTTCTGATGGCAAAGCCATTTAATTCATTGTCATAATTGTTGTCCATGTTAATGGGCCCATGTAGAGCTTCTGTGGCAATGGGAATTTTTAACTCAATTAGGTATTTATGTAAGAACAGAGATTCTCAGTTTGATGTTCTCGATGACATCTATTTTTATTTTCATTCTGTTATTAATTTTTAGGTTAACATACACACAGTGGATTACAACATGGCATCTTCCATGCATCTGTGCCATTATACCTTGTTTTCACTCGTTCACTGTGCCCCTTCACTCCCTCTGTCTGCTTTTCTTCAACAGAGCAGGAACTTGGGGAGAAGTTGACGTGACACTTGCTGACATGAGGGTGGGGCAAGCAGCATACAGAAGCATGGAGACTCCCTGTTATGTCACACTATTATGTTGCAGGATGATATTTTACAGAGAGCAGAAAGGAGACAGAACTTAGCGGGTCCGCAATGGGGAAAACGAAGAGTTCATTGTTCTTGTGCAGGTCATAGAAATGAAGGAGTTTGTGTGGAGGTAGCAAGAGAGGGGAGCCATAAGCCATGTGTGTGTGTGTGTGTGTGTGTGTGTGTTTCATGTGTTCAGGTATGCACACATATGATGACCAGAGGCCAAAACATCCCTCATCTATCATGCCTGTCTTATTCCTAAATCAGGCTCTTGCACTGGTCCTGGATCTCCCAGTTTGGATTTTGATTTATTTTACTTACTAGACTTCCTAGTCAGAAAACTAGGTGATCCACCCTCAGTATCCACTCCCAAGTACTGGAGTTACAGGCTCATGCAGCCACATTCAGCCTTGCATGTGAGTGCTAAGGATCCAACCAAGGTCCTCATGTGCTGAACTTCAAGTGTTCTTGCTCACTAAGCCATCTCCATGGATCCAATGTAAATTTTAAAGCAAGGTTTTAGCATAAAAACAACACAAAAAAAATATTTTTCAGGAGCAATGTCTAGGAGGCCTGTGGAAGATCCAAAGTTGTCATCGCTTTGTCTTCAATGGATCATGGGAATTATGTCCCTGGGCCACTCTGTTCAGATGTTCTCTCTCCCTGCTTCTTTATCCTATCTGCCATCTATATTGTTTTTATTAGTCCCCTTTAAAAGTTTTCTCTCTCTAGTACAGTATACAGTGTGTGATTGTGTCCCTTATTGCCCATCTTTCCCAACACATGTTCTAGAAAGGTAGAGAAGTTTGATAGCTTGTTCACTGCTGTCACTATAGCTTTAGGATCTAGCACATTGCCTGGTACATACAAGCCCCTGATGAATGCACAGTACTTATGTGGATAAATCAATTGATTGGTGTAGATGTAACCAACCATCTTATAAATAAGAAACACAGAACCAATGCAAAGAAGAAAGCCAAGAGGTCAGAGCTAAGAACTAAAACCTTACCCTTCCTCCTGCAGTGATCCTACCTCTCCGAAGGAGCCGCTACTTCCTGTGTTAAAGTCTTTATATAGTCTCTGTTCTGCCTCCTCATTGATTGTAAACCCAACCACAGGACTGCCTCATCACGGCCTGTTTGTATAGACCTCCAGGTGTTCTATGGTTGGTATTGAGATTAAAGGCATGTGTATCCAATGCTGGCTGTATCCCTGAACACACAGAGACTTACCTAGCTCTGTCTACCAAGTGCTGTGATCACAAGCGTATACCACCACTGCCCTGCTTTCCTATGGCTTGCTAATAGCTCTGACCCCCAGGAAACTTTATTTATTAACATACAATTAACATTTTGGTACAAAAGAAAAATATCACCATAGATTGGTACCTGTACCGTTACTTGGTTCTTGATAACAGAAAATATAAAGGTAAACAACAGACACAAGATTCCTGCTCTTACAGAGGTTACAGCCTAGCAGAGAAACCAAAACAAGCAAACAAATATGTAATTCCAGATGGAGAAGTTTTTCTCAGAGGAAAATATAACAGGCTAACAAAAACGTAAACATCAGGTCGGCTGCTGTCTTCTTTCTCACATTGAATATATAACAGTAGGAATGACTATTTTCATTTTATATTCCTCATCTCAGAACAACATACTCTTAGTTTCAATCTTTATCATTTCTTCTGGAAAAGACACAGAAACAGCTTGCCAAAACAATGCCCTGACTGATGGATTTCTAAACTGCAGACCTCAGGCCCTTTAAGACAGTGTCATTACCTTGTTTTATTAGGCAAGACTGTGCCCAGCCATTACAATCAGACATTGCCTCTTCTACTCAGAAGGATGGGTCTTTTAAAAACAGCTTTTGGGGATGAACAGAGATGGTTGAGCAGGTAAACACAATAGATGCTCTTCTAGAGGACCTGGGTTTGATTCCCAACACCCATATGGTAGTTCACATCTATCTGAAACTCCAGTTTCAGGGAATGAAATGCCCTCTTCAGGTCTCTAAAGGAACTAGACATATACTTGGTGCACAAGCATACATGTAGACAAAACACCGGCACACATAAAAATTAATTAACTAATTGTAAAAATAGCTATTTAAACAAAGGTTTTCCCACACCCCTTATAATAGCTTTAAAAAAAATCTACAGATATCCCTGACCAAGGATGTACAAGAAAATCTTAAGATACTGAAACAGTTAAGGAAGATAATAGAAGAGAAAGGCTCTCTCTTTCCAATGCTAATGATTTTATACAATTAATATTATGAAAATATGGCTAACTTACTGAATGTTATCTATATATTCAATGCAATCTCCATCAAAATAATGGTTTTCATCACATAACTAGGAAAACAATACTAAAATCCATATGGAATTAAAAAGACCCCAGGTAATGAAAACAATTCTTAAGACAGTGGTTCTTAACCTTCCCAATGCTGCAACTGTCCAATACAGTCCCTCATGCTGTGGTGACCCCAAACATCAAATTATTTTCATTGTTACCTCATAGCTGTAATTTTGCTACTGTTATAAATCATAATGCAAATATCTGATGTGCAGTATATCTGATAGGCAACCTCCAAAGGGATCACAACAAACAGGTTAAGAACATTAAGAATTAGAATTAGTAGAAGAATAGGCAATTGTTAAGCAATCAATCTGTGCTTTCAAATTACACCACCAAACCATAAAACATAAACAGTATGGGATTGGCGCACAGTCAGACAAACAGACAAATGGTCATGAACAACGGACCCAGAAATAAATACATACCTACAGCCACCCAATTTTTAACAAAAGGATGAAAAATGTAGAATGGAGACAAAGCAAACCCAAAGTAATGGTGCTGGGAAAACTGAAAATCCATACATAGAAAATGACACTAGATCCATATCTCTCACCATGCACAGAATCAATTAAAAAGGCATCAAAGAACTAATCATGAGACCCGGAACTTTGAAACTGTCAGGGGAAATCATAAGTAAAAAGCTGACAGAGATAGACACAAGCTGGGACTTTCTGGAAAAGACCCACAGCACAGGGTATGATCCAAAAACTTACCAAACGTGACTATATGAAGTGTGAAAGTTTCTTCTCAAACAAAATGATCAACAGAATTAAGAAAGAGCTTATAGAATAGAAAGATGACTTTGCCAGTTTTATACCAGACTAGGGATTGGTGTCTAAAAAGCCTATGAAAAGCCTGCAGAAGTTGAACATCAAAAAACCCTTACATGGGACTGACCTAGGCCCTCTGTATATGTGTGACAGTTGTGTAGCTTGGTCTTCTTTTGGGACTTCTAACAGGGAGAACGGGACATGTCTCTGACTCTTTTGCCGACTTTTGGGACCCTATTCCTCAAACTGGGTTGCTTCGCCCAGCCTTAATACAAGCCAAGGTGTTTAGTCTTACTAAAACTTGATATGCCGTGATTTGTCGATATCTGTGGGAGGCCTGCCCTTTTCTGAGTAGAAATTGGAGGAGGAGTGGATAGATGGGGGGGGGGTAGAGAGGAGGTCGGGGAGAGAACTAGGAGAGGAGGGAGGGGAAACTGTGGTTGGGATGTTAAATAAATAAATAAGTAATAGCAATCCAACCAGTAAGTAGGCTAATTGCCTGAGAAGACAGTTTTGAAAAGATGAAACAGGAGCAGCAGAAAATGTGGAGCCTGCATGGGACCAGACTAGATCCTCTGCATACAGGAGACAGTTATGTAGCTGAGTCTATTTGAGGGGCCCCTGGCAGTGGGATCAGGATCTATCCCCGGTGCATGAGCTTGCTTTCTGGAGCCCATTACCTATGGTTGGACCCCTTGCTTACCCTTGAGGCAGGAGGAAGGGGCTTAGTCCTGCCTCAACTGAATGTATCAGGCTTTGCTGTCCCCTCACGGGAGAGCTTACCCTTTTGGAGGAAGGGATAAGGGGGTGGGGAGGAACAGGAAGAGGGATGAGATGGGGATCTGTGGTTGGTATGTAAAATGAATTTAAATTTTTTTAAATAAATTTTATCTATCAAAGAAACACAAATTAAAACTTCTTTAAGATTCTATCTCAGCTGGATCAGAATGACTATCATCAAGACAGCAAATTAGGCCCTGGCTGGCAGGAAGACATCCAAATTGCCTCCCCTCAATGCCCCCATGTAGTTCTGATCAGGCAGTGGCTAGCCAGCATCAGGCCAGCCTCAGGCCAGCCTCAGGCCAGTCGGGGCTCTCAAGACCCTGGCTGGCAGAAAGACGTCCCTGGGCCTGCCTGGTGCTTTGTGATGCCAGGCAGGTGAGTCCTATCATGATGAGCAAATCTGTGGTGGAGAAATGGGAGAGAAAGAGAAGCTGAATAGTTCATGTGCTGTGGAAAGAGGCAGAATACAAGAAATGAAGGTGGTGAGGAGGAGGCTGATGGGGGAGGTCTGCTTGCCATCTGGGGCCATGGTGATGTCCAGGCTTGGCTGTTGCCAAGGGCCATGTATGGGTCCTTGATTCTACCACAACCAGAATCTGTATGGATGCCTATGGCCCATGTCACTTCCAAAGGCCACAATGATGCCCAGTATCTGAGCTGCCACTTGTGGCCATGTAGGTGTCCAGGGGCCACTGCTGGAGCCACACTGATCTGATTGGCCTGTACTGCTACCTGGGGCCATGGTGTCATCCATGACTGAGCTGCTGCCATGGACCATGTCTGTGTCTGTGGCCCTACATCAGCCAGGGTCTGTGCCAATGTCTGTGGCCCATGTTGCTACCAAAGGCCACATGGAAGCTTGGGGTCTGGCCATAGCCTGTGGCCTTGTTGGTGTCCCAAGGCCATGCCACTGCCAGAGCCATGCTGGACTGCGTGACCTGTGCTGCCACTGGGGGCCCTGGTATGGTCCAGGCCCAGGCTGCTGCCAAAGGCCATGTCTGGGTCTATGGCCCTACAGCAGCCAGGGTCTGAGCCAATGTCTGTGGATCCCGGTTCAACCAATGGCTGTGTGGTTGCCCAGGGTCTTATCAGCCACCAGGGACTATGTTGGTGCCCAAGGGCCATGCTGCAGGTGGGACCATACAAATATAAGTGACACATGCTGCCAGTGCCATGGCGAAGTCTAGGCCAGGGCTGCAGCTGGAGACCACTTCTGGATCTGCAGCCTTACTGCAGCCAGAGTCTGTGTTGATGTTCATGGTTCCTGTTGCCATCAAGGGTCATGCTGATTCCAGGGATCTGGGCCTCTACCTGGGGCCGTGTTCGTATCCAGGGGCCACACTGTCGCTGGGGCCGTGTCGATCTGGGTAGCTTCTGCTGCCACCTGGGGCCATGGTGACATCCAGACCCGGACTGCTGCTGAGAATCATATCTGGGTTCATGGCTCTATAGCAGCCAGGGTCTGGGTGGACGTATGTGGCTCCTATTGCCACCAAGGGCCATGTAGATCCCCAGGGTCAAGTCAGCCACCTGAGTCCATATTGGTGTCCAAGGATCATGATGCAGCCAGGACCACACAGATCTGAGTGGCCTGTGCTGTTACCCAATGCCACAGTGATGTCTGGGCCAGAGTTGTAGCTGAGGGCCATGTCTGGGTCGATGGCCCTATGAAAGCCAGGGTCTGTGTTGATGTCTAAGAATCCTGTCACCATCGAAGGACATGTGGACACCTGAGGTCTGGGGCCGTGTTGGTGTCCAAGGGCCACACTACCTCTGGGGCCATGCTGATCTGAAAGGTGGCAATGGAGACATCCAAACCTGACCGCTGTCTAAGACCATGTCTGGGTCTGTGGTCCTACTGCAGCTGGGCTCTATGATGAAGTCCAAGTCCTGTATTATCAACAAAGGTTGCCCAGAAGCCCGGAGCTGGGGCTGCAACCTCAGGCCTTGGTGGTGTCCGGAGGCCATGCCTCCACCACAGCCATTCCAATCTGAGTAGCTAGTGATTCCACCCAGAGTCAGGGTGTTGTCCAGGCACAAGCTGTTGCCAAGGGCCATGTCTAGGTCTGTGGTCCAGCTGCAGCTAGGGTCTGTGTTGATGTCTGTGGCCTGTCACCTCAGGGGGCCATAGGAACCATGTGTGATAAAATCAGAGGTTCATCCTCAGCCGGCCCCACCCTTCATTGACCCAGTGAAAGCTGACTCTGTCTCTCGCTGGATAGTACGGCAAGAGAGATAATCTCGACCCTGGTGGGAGATCTGACCCCTGATCTCAGAGATGGTGCCACCCTTCCCACAGGCAAGGAAGAACCGACCCTGATGGCATGGGCTTAGGGAAGCTGCCCCCCTCACCTGAGGCAGGTGGCCCCAGTGGCCCAGAATGACCAGCTCAGCTACCACCCAGGCCCATAGCCAGGTCTTGGGTTGGCCCACCCTGGTATCTACGCCATCTGGGACCTGCTGGAGCTCGTGAAGAGCCTGCCAGCAGGATCTCCATGATTCAGGGTAGCTAGGGGATATCCCAGAGGAGTTCCAGTGAGGATTCAGTGATGATGGTGTGCCATAAACCAAGGGCCTTGAACCAGACCATGATTCATTGCAATGAACATTTGCTAATGGAGCTGATTGGACAGGAGGAGGGTGTACTGTGTGACACGCTGCTCCCAGTGCCACCAGGAAAAATGAAGAGGTGTTTGAGAGGAGGGAAAGAGGAGAAACAAAGTTTTGTTTGTTTGTTTGTTTTTCTTGTTTTTGCTTGTTCTCTTTGTTTGCTTGCTTTTTTGTTTGTTTTTTTGTTTTTTTGTTTGTTTTTGGTTGGTTAGTTTGCTTTGATTTTTTTTTATTTTATTTTGGGGAGGTGCTGCAGGGGTTAGCAGAGGATATGGCAGGACAGGAAGGTGAGCAGAATTGGGGTGCATGATATGAAGTTCCCCAAAAAATCAATAAAGAAATTGTGTTGGAAAAAAAAGAAAAAAAGAAAGCAAATTAGTGACAAATAAAACATCCTATTTTTGACAGACAGGAAAGAAGGGAGGGAAGGAGGGAGGGAGGGAGAAAATAGCAACAAATGATGGTGATCAAATGATGGGGGAAAAAGTCCTTGTACACAACTGTCTGGAATGTAGACCTGTCTGCCAATGAGGAAATCAGTGCAGAGGGTCCTCAAAAATTAAAACTGCCATATGACCTAGCTATTCAAGAAATATACCTAAAGGATATCACATTATACCACAGAGAAAACTGCACACCTGTGTTTATTGCTGTGGGAATTAGTCTAGGTATCCATCAGGCTGATGAGTGAATAAAGAAAATGCAAAACATAAACACAGTGAAATTTTATTCATCCCCAAACAGAACTTAAACCATGACACCCGCGGGAAAACGGATGGAGCTAGAAGTCACGGTGTTAAGTGTAATAAGTCAGACTCAGAGAGACAAATGCCACATTTCATCTCACAGGTGGAATATAGATGCGTGTACACGTGCGCGTGCGTGCGTGCGTGCGTGCGTGCGTGCGTGCGTGTGTGTGTGTGTGTGTGTG
>CABHPR010126233.1:0-21839 GCA_902168415.1 Peromyscus melanophrys | reverse complement strand
GGCAGGCCTGGTCGAGGCGGCACGGGGGTTCGTGGGCAGAGCTAGCTGTGTGTCCCTGGGATCGTGGGCTACAGGCACTTAGGTCCATTCCTGCACCCGCGCGACGACTCCTTCAAGTGCCGACGAAGTACTGGTTTGCAGAGGTGCGGCTGAGGGAAGCTGCAGGTGCCCGGTGTTGAGCAGGACAGACCCGGCTCTGGCTCTGTACAACTGACTTCTCTGGTCGAAGAGGCAGACGTTGACTAGAAAGAATGAAAAAGCTGTAGCGGAGGTGTCTTGGGAGGTGTCAGGAAGGCAAGGAGCGAGATTAGTTATAAGAAGGAATGATTTGGACGAGTCAGGTGATTTCAAGGAAGATTGTTTTTCGGAGGTGAAGACCTGTTTTAAATTGAGCCCTGAAGTGAGTTGTGAGTTGAGGGAAGAATGCCCTCCTTGCCCCGTTGAGGGGTGAGGAAATACGAAGACTCTGAAGAGAGAGAGAGTGCTCGGTAAGTTTTAGGACCAGAAAGAGGGCATACATGGATCTCGGGGACCTTGGAAGCCATGTAAGGATTTTGGAGTTTTAAGTGTCCTTGGAGGGTTCAACCAGGAACCATGGCGTGATCCCTAAACCTGGTTACCATGTGTTGAGTGTACCTGAATAGGATCTGAGAATACCAGTTAGCTGACACCAAACATGGATTTTCATTCTCAGAGGTGCCTAGTGCTTGAGGCTGTTTAGGAGGCAGGG
The DNA here is from genome assembly GCA_902168415.1 of Peromyscus melanophrys. Taxonomy (NCBI): domain Eukaryota; kingdom Metazoa; phylum Chordata; class Mammalia; order Rodentia; family Cricetidae; genus Peromyscus; species Peromyscus melanophrys. The sequence continues at coordinate 21,109 of CABHPR010126233.1, read as the reverse complement.
ATTGGGGGAGAGTCGGTGGCACAGCAGGAGCGCAGTGACCGTAGAAATCAAAAGGGGATGGGTTTAAACTGAGACTTCATCCGCTGACATGAGCAGACTCCTGAGTGTGGGAAGATTGTCAGCATCCTGCCTTAAAAATAGTTTTATAAGAGACCGGCTTAAGATCCCATAGCTTCCTTAAAGGTGCCAGGGTTTATTGCACTGCTTGTGTTAAAAAGAGCAACCCCTTCCTGGTGTAGGCCTTTGATCCCAGCACTCAGGAGGCAGAGCCAGGCAGATCTCTTGAGTTCCAGGCCAGCCTGGTCTACAGAGTGAGATCCAGGACAGACACCAAAACTACACAGAGAAACCCTGTCTCGAAAAGCCAAAAAGAAAAAAAAAAAAAAAGGAAAAAAAAAAAGCAGCCCACCAAATTTCTGTTTAGGGTGTGCTCGCTCGCAGTGGAGGATGGACTTCCTTGTTTCCTTCCCACCTTCTGTTCGATCGGTCTGATTAGTTGGCTGACTGGTTAGTAGGAAGACTCCAGAGTCTCCTGCCTGCCTCCAGCATGGGATTACAAGCTCTTTACAGGATCACTGGGCCTGAGGCTTTCCATGGGTGCTGGGGATCCACACTCAGCTTGTCAGGCAGCGCAGCCTGGCAGCAGATTTGTGTGTAGCTGAGGCTGGTCTTGACCTCTTTACCCTCCTGCCTCCATTTCTCTAAATTTCATTTTTATACTTTATTGGCTTCCTGTTTTCCAACAACATGGGCTAATTTTATCTAAAAGACATCAGCTGGCCAGTAAGATGGCTCCATAGGTAGAGGAGAGTGCTGCCAAGCCTGATTGATCATTTGGCACCCCTCACCCATCATGGAAGTGTAACAGTGCATAAAGGATGTCTGGTCTTAAGTCACTCCATAGGTCTGTCCTTGCTGCGTGTTGGGTCTTTAACACGTACTGGTTGAGCTAGCTACATCTCTCTTGCTTGGGACCTTAAATTTCATGTTGAAGGAAGGGTTTAAATGGGAGATTCCAGAATGATGTCAGAAAAATAAAAAGAGTCCCTAGTATTGTTCTGGAAGAATAACATTGTGTTTCTTTCTGGTGGGGTGTACATCCTTCCTAGTTCTCCACAGCCTAACTGTAGGAGTGGTTGGAGTCATTCTTGATGCTTTTTGTTGTTCAGCTACAAACTTTGAGAGTTGCAAGGGCTGTAGAGATTTAGTGACATTAATTTTGTATAGTCAGAACTATAGAACAGGATGTCTGAGTGGACAGTAAGAAGGGAGTCTGTTAGTTTTCTAAGAGTGGATTCTCACTCTGGTCACAAAGTGATCCAAGGTTCATCAAAGGTTAAGAATACTAGTGTGATTTGGTCATCTCTGGGGAGACAGATGGCTTAGTGGTTAGGAGCGCTTACTGCTCTCCAGAGGACCTGAGTTTGGGGCCTGGCACCTGTTTCAGGTGCTCACAGCTGCCTGAAATAGAAACTCCAGGAGATCTGATGACCTCTTCTGGCCTCAGGCACCCGCATAGACATGACATTTGAAAACACAGATACGAACATATACATATAGATAAAAAATTAAAATAAAGCTTAAAATAAACTATATTAAGTATGATTTAATACCATGAATTTCAGTCATTTTATTTAGTGATTTCTTTTTTGGGGGGTAAATTTCCTTTAAACCATCACATCATCCAGTTTAGACTATTCCTATTATCCCTATGAGATTCCTTTGTACTTCCTGCCCCCAGTCCATGCAACCACAAGTTTATTTTTGTCTATAGGTTTGTCTTTTATGGATCATATACTAATATAATAATGTGACCTTTGCTGTCTGGCTTCTGTCACACAGCACACTGTTTTTACTTTCCTAAAAATGTTTGTGCAAGTATAATTTACATCCCATGAAATAAACTTGATTAAAGTGTCCAGTTAGTAATATTTTAGTGAATTTGCAGAGTTGTTCGGTCATCACCACAATCCGGTTTTAGAACATTTCTCTCATTCCAGAATGATGCCTCATGTCCATTTGCAGTAACTCCCCGTTCCTCCCCAGCCCTAGGCAACCCAAACTTTATTTTCTGTCTGGACATTTCATATGAGAGTAGTCATATAATGTGTATTCCTTGGTGTTTGCAGAGGTTCACCCTGTCCCATAGCACCAAGTAACGGTTATATGTAGTTCCTTTTTATTGGACACCAGTTGATGGGCATTGGCATGTTTCTGTTCCGTGACTGTTCGGAATAAAACTATTACTATTCACATCAAGTCTTCTTGGAAGATGTTTTAATTTTTTTTTTTATACCAACTCAGTAGAATCGCAAGATCATAATGGTAAGTTTCTGTCTGTAAACTGCCAAATGGTTTGTCAGAGTACTCCTACCATTTTACATTCTCCTGGGTCGTGTGAGAATTCCCATTTCTATTCAACTTAGCAATTTGCAATTGGTCTTTTTTGTATGTGTGAACGCATATGTGTGTTTAAGGGAGCGAGCCCAGGGTCTCTCACATGCTAAACGTGTGCTTGCTGCTGAACTACATGGCTAGCCCTGTCTCTTTGGTTATAGCCATTCTAGTAGATTTGCAGTGGTATCTTACTGCATTTCTCCAAGGCCTAATGCTGGTGAAGATCTTTTTATGTGCTTGCTTATTAGACTTTCACACACATATCTTTAATTCTCTTACTTGGGTTGTACTTTGGTACTTTTTTGAGAAAAGGCTCTCCTTGGGAGCCCAGGCTGGTCTTGGATTGGTGGCAATTTTCTCTGTCTGTCTGTCTGTCTCCCTGGCTCCCTCCTTCCCTCCCTTCCTCCCTCTCTCCCTTTCTTTCTTTATCTTTTTTTCCTGAGATAGGATATCACCATGTAGCTCTAGCTGTCCTGGAACTCCCTGTGTAGACCAGGCTGGCCTCAAACTCAGAGATCTTCATGCGTCTGCCTCCCCAAGTGCTGGGATTAAAGATGTGCCACCACCTGGCTCTAAGAGAAATTTTGATTAAATTTTTTTATTAATTTATTTTAAGACATGGTCTAGCTATGTAGTTCTAGCTGGCTTGGAACTTGAGGTAATTCTTCTGCTTCTGCCTCCTGAGGGCTGTGATTTATAGCTTGAGCCACCACATTTGGCTAAAAGTTTTACATTTTAGTGAAGTTTCTTTTTATATTGATTTTGCTTTTGGTGTATATACACCTAAGACATCTTTACCCAACATCATAGAGATTTTTTTGTTATTTTTTTGGTTTTTTTCAAGACAGAGTTTCTCTGTGTAGCTTTGGATCCTGTCCTGGAACTCACTCCATAGACCAGGCTGGCCCGAACTCACAGAGATCCTCCTGAATCTGCTTCCCAAATGGTGGGGGCTTGCTATTTTCTTTAAGTATGGTTACTGTAGCTGTTACATCTAAGTCTCTGATACATTTTGAGGTTTTGTATGATGACAGATAAGGGAAACTACCTTGTTTTGTTTAAAGACGCTGAGACAGAAGATGAGAGAGCAGCTTTTAGGAGTCTTCTCTCCCCTCTACCATGTTGGTTCTGGGGACTGGACTTAGGCTGTCAGGTACCTTTATCCTTTGCGCTGTCTCAGTGGCCTGTAGCTAGAGTTTTCCTGCCTGGCCCACGGTCAGGATAAATCTCTTTAACCTGCCAGTCCCACAGCCGTTCAGACCCAACCAAGTAAACACAGAGACTTATATTGCTTACAAACTGTATGGCCGTGGCAGGCTTCTTGCTAACTGTTCTTATATCTTAAATTAATCCATTTCTATAAATCTATACCTTGCCACATGGCTCGTGGCTTACCGGCATCTTTACATGCTGCTTGTCCTGGCGGTGGCTGGCAGTGACTCCCTCCGCCTTCCTGTTCTTTTTATTCTCTCTGTTAGTCCCACCTATACTTCCTGCCTAGCCACTGGCCAATCAGTGTTTTATTAGCAACACATTTGCCGTACAGAACATCCCACAGCACTGGCCCCTTGTTCTCCTTTATGGTAAGACAACAAAAAACTGCCTTGGGGACATGTTCACCATATGGGTTGGAATTCAAAAGACTTAAAGAATTTTATCATCTTAAAGATGTTTTGGCAAGCTTTAAAAATTTCCTATATGATTATTTGTAGGAGTTAGTACTCTCACAGTTAATCATTTGTTTTAGTAACTTTGAGCTCATCTCTAGTCTAGTCTTACATTAGAAATTTTCAGCATATTGTGGCTGGAGAGATGGCTCAGCAGTTCAGAGCACATACTATTATTCCAGGGGACCTAGGTTCAATTCCCAGAACCCATGTTTCGTAACTCACAACTGCCTGTAACTCCACCTACAGGGGATCTGATACCTTATTTTGGTCTGTGTGTATGCACACAGATAAAAATAGAATGTTTAAAAAAGGAGTCTCAGCATGGTCATACTGTATTCGATATGAGTGGAGAGAGCTTTCAAAAAGGAATTTGGGGTTAGACTGACTGACTTTGTCTTTACCACTTAATAGATGTGCCGTTGTGGACACATTCTATGCATTTGGGTTTTGTTCTGTTTTTTAATATGTATTGGTGTTTTGTCTGCATGTATGTCTGTGTGAGGATGTCGGATCCCCTGGAACTGGAGTTACAGACAGTTGTGAGCTGCCTTGTGGGTGCTGGGAATTGAACCCAGGTCCTCTTGAAGAGCAGCCAGTGCTCCTAACCACTGAGCCATCTCTCCCGCCCCTGTCCCAGCTTGTATTAAATGCTCCCTAAAGTAGTTGTTATTATCTATTTTCTTTTCTTCTCTTTGTCTTTCTTTTTTTGTAACAGAGTCTCTACATAGCCTTGGCTATCCTGGAACTCACTGTGTAGACCAGGGTAGACTCAAACTCACAGAGATCCACCTGTGTCTGCCTCTCAGTCCTGTGTTAAAAGGCACCACCATGCCTGGCCCCTTTGTCTTATATTTGTCAGATTCTGATATTGTTATGAAACATGAAATTCTATGTGATTTAAAATCTTTAAAAAATTTGTGTGTGGGAGGGTTCTTGGTGGTCTGTGTACATCTGTGTGTATGGTTGTGTGCCCCCCTTGTGTGGAGGCCAGAGGTGGACATGGGTTATCTTCTATGGCTTCCCATTTTGTTATGTCTCTGCATTCCTACACTCCACCCTGTACTGGGGTTACAGACACATCCCCAGCTTTTACCCAGGGGCTAGTATTTGAACAACTCAGGTCTTCATGTTTGCATATTAGTCACTCTGCCCACTGAGCCATTTATCTAGTCCCATGATTTGAATTTTGAATCTGTTTATAAGCTTATTGGTACATCTCTGCATGCCCCTTCTCCCTTTGAGGTTTCATTCAAGATTTGGTAGATTAGGCCTTGCCACTATGGTATTGTTAACACTACATTATGGTGATAGAGACAAAAACCAGCCTGGCAGAAACCACCTTGGCAAAGAAGGACTGTGCCATATGGCTTTTATTGTCATCTAAAAGTCTCAGTAATGACTAGTTACTTCAGACTAAGTTTAAAAACTAGAAAACTTTAGACTAGTTTTGAGATTTGATTTTGGTTGATATTCACCCAGGTTTGATAGAGGCAACTCAATAGCTTTATTCTTTACTTCCTCCTCCTCATTTATATATTCGTGAGTTTTCACTAGCTACACATTTGAATCTTTAAAATCGTAATTTCCAAATGTAGATTCTAAAGCATCCCTCCATAATTGTGAAAGACTAATGTTCTGTCTGTAGTGCTGTGTTTTCTGTTTACTTAGGAGAGCTAGGTGACATTTTCAGTGAGGTCATCATGAGATCCTCAACTTCATAGGGTTAAACCAGAAATTGCATTTGTCTGCACGTGACAGTAGTTGAATACAGTCCTTCCCCTCCTGTATAGAAGACTGAGGTGGCTAGCGTCCAGACGTCGTATCTGAGGCCCTTGGTTTCCATGCCATCACAACTTAGCTGTGACTCACTCATGATGGCGTGGTATTTGTTTCCCCTCCAGCTTCATGCTTACATCTAGTCAGGAAGAATGGGGCAAAAAGACAGAGACATGGCAGCTGAGCACACTTTCAAGGAGCTTTTCCATCCTGGATGTCTTATCATTGACTTCTTCTATTTTATGTTTTGAACTGTGTAATTTGGTCATTGCAAGGGGGACTGGGGAATGAAGCTTTTTTTTTTTTAAACTGGGTAGTACATTATTACTTCAATAAAATAGGAGAAAGTTGTGAATAAAGCTACTGTTTTGTTTTTGTCAAAACTAGGTGAATCATATGCAAGGTTCTCTTGATAAAGAATTAAATAGTTAATTACATTTAAAAAAAATAAGTTATTTTATGTGCATTGGTGTTTTGCCTGCATGTATGTCTGTGTGAGGGTGTCACATCTTGGAGTTACAAACAGTTGTGAGCTGCCATGTCGGTGCTGAGAATTGAACCTGGGTCCTCTGGAAGAGTAATCAGCGCTCTTAACTGCTGGGCCATCTGACCAGTCCATAGTTAATTAAATTTAATTAAACAGTGAAAATTAAAATAGTTAAACAAGACATTGCAAGTAAATAATTTAACCTCATGCATAGTGAGCAATTAATAAATGTTAGTGTTAATTTTAAGAGCTAATTACCTACCAGTTAAGAGCATAGTATTGAACACCATGTCGGTCCAGTCTCTTAAGTCCTGCTTTGCCTTGCACGAATTGGATGACCTAAGTGTTTAAAATTTTTTTTTATTGCCGGGCGGTGGTGGCACACGCCTTTAATCCCAGCACTGGGAGGCAGAGGCAGGCGGATCTTTGTGAGTTCGAGGCCAGCCTGGTCTACAGAGCGAGATCCAGGAAAGGCGCAAAGTTACACAGAGAAACCGTCTCGAAAAACCAAAAAGAAAAAAAAATTATTGTTATTATTTTATATGTATGTGTTTTGTGTGTATATCTGTGCACCATGTGTGTGCCTGGTGACCAAGGAGGCCATGAGAGTTTGTCAGATCTCTTGGAACTGGAGTTCTAGATGGTTGTGTGCTCTTAACCACTGAGTCATCTCTGTAGTCTATAACCTGAGTCTTAACTTTGCTTACACTGTTTTATTTGCATTATTTTGTGAGACCAGTAATAGCTAACTGATGGGATTATTGTCATGATTAGAAGAAAAAAAAAAGATATTTAAGAAATTGCTCAGCATACTAAGTTGTCAGTTAATGTCCCCATTCATGATAATGACAGTGAAGTGATTCCATAAAGACTGGGTTATTTTTGTGTTCTCTCTTAAGCAAGGACTTTTCCCCTGAAGAATATTCTACTGTTTATTAACTTCTTTAAGCATTTATTGCACACCTTTTATATACCAGGCACTGGTCTGGGTTCAGAGATAAGGCAGGGAAGCACCTCAGACACCCTTCCTCTCCTGGAGTTAGTGACTCTGCTGTGGGTTAAAGGGAAAAGACTGTAGGTCCTAGAGAGAAGTGGGGGTGCGATTTTAAATAGGCTAGGGAAAGCTTCTCCTGGGCGGCACTGGAGGAGAGACCTGAAGGAGGTGTGTGCTTATGATAGAGAGTTTGTTCCAGGAGGAACTGAGCAGGACTCTTGAGTACAAGAATAGGTAGGGGTGGCAAGAGCAGAGCCTGACAGTGTGAACTAACACACTGAGGAAGAGGTTCAGAAGATAGTGTGGTAGGGAGGCGAGGCCTTGGCTGTCAGAATCTAAGTCACTGTAGGAACTTAGCTTTTGCTTGAGTTTTCCTGCCTGGCCCACAGTCAGGACAAATCTCTGTCACCACAATTCTCTGTCACCCGCCAGTCCCACAGCCGCTCAGACCCAACCAAGTAAACACAGAGACTTATATTGTTTACAAACTATATGGCAGTGGCAGGCTTCTTGCTAACTGTTCTTATATCTTAAATTAACCCATTTCTATAAATCTATACCTTGCCACTTGGCTCGTGGCTTACTGGCATCTTCACATGCTGCTTGTCATGGTGGCGGCTGGCAGTGTCTCTCTGACTCAGCCTTCTACTTCCCAGAATTCTTCTCTTCCTAGTCTTGCCTATACTTCCTCCTGCCTGGCTACTGGCCAATCAGTGTTTTATTTACTAACCAATCAGAGCAACACATTTGACATACAGAACATCCCATAGCACTTAGCTTTGTTTTTTGTGTATACATGTGTATGGGCACGCCTGTAGAAGTCAGAGGACAGGTTGTGGGCGGTAGTGGCGCATGCCTTTAATCCTAGCACTTGGGAGGCAGAGATAGGCAAATTTCTGTGAGTTTGAGACCATCCTCGTCTATAGAGCAAGTTCCAGGACAGCCATGGCTTCACAGAGAAACCCTGACTTGAAAAACACAAACAAACAAACAAACAAAAAAGGCATTTAATTTGAGGGCTCTCGGTTCCAGAGGGTTAGAGGCCATAACCATCATGGCAGGGAGTTTGGCAGCAGGCAGGCAGGCATGGTGCTGAATCAGTAGCTGTGAGTTTACATCTTGAGACGACAACCACCAAGCTGAGATGCTGTGGGTGTTGAAACCTAAAGCCCACACCCAGTGACACCTCCTCTAACAAGGTCACACCTCCTAATCGGTCCAAAACAGTTCCACTAACTGGGCACCAAGTATTCAAATATATGTATATGGGGCCGTTCTCATTACACCACCACTTATGCTCCTCAGCCTCATCTGCCCCTTCCTCTTTGCTGGTGCTGGTCCTCCTCTCACATAGTCTTCTCTCCTGCTTTCACAGGACTTCCACTGTCCTCTCTCTTCCCTTCCCTTCCTCACCGTGTGTCTTCAATTGATTTTTTTTTTGAAAGGTTTTTTTGAGACAGCTCATCTTCGCTTTGTAAATTAATGTTTGGTGTGTGATATACACTAACACTGAAGTTGCAGAAGTAAACCAGGGCAGATGGTGGAGGAGATAAGGATAAAAGTCTGGGCTGGAGGATGCAAACAGGGAAATCTGTGAACAGTAACTATTAAGGCAGTTGCTTCCATACTTGGAAAGCACTTGTGAGGGTACTTCTTATCCGATGCCTGTGTGTTTACACTGAATAGTTGTTTCTGCTGTTACACTAAATAAGTAATGGCAGTCTTGCCCTGTGTCGTGCACTTATTTTGTTTATGCTAAGCCAACACCGTGGTGAATCCTGTGAATAAACTTGTGGTTTAAAGGAACACTCATGTCCAACCTAAGACAGAGCACCTGTGTGGCCTGGGCAGGCGTCTTCATGACGGGTAAGGTGACCTGCTGATGTCCCACGCAACCCAAGTCAGAAGCTCATTTTTTAATAAAAGGGGGACCTGTAGGGCCCTGGCCCCCGTTTTGGGTAACTGTTGCCTTGCTTGCGGACCTTGACCTTGATATTCTCCCTATGCTAATTCCCTGCCAGGTTCCACCCTCCTGAATGCTTAAGGGAAGTTCCTTGCCTGGTACCCTGAATAATGGGCGTTAACAGATTAGAAGCAAGATTGTAAAACATCAGTAGCCAACTTCTGCCCTCCGGGGTCCTCTCATTGTGTTGTAAGACTGTATTTAAGACCTCCTTCCCCCCTTAAATAAATGACATTCAGCATTTAAAATTAAAAAATATACATATATATATAATTGAATGAATACTGTGAATGTAATCTATGAATACCACAAATGTGATTAATATCATGAGTGTAATTAATGAATATCATGAATGTAATTTAAAAAATAAGTAAATAAAGTAAAAAAAAAAAAGGAACACTCATGCATTAAAGTTGTGCTTCAAAGAATACCTTTACAATTTGTCTCTAATCCTCCTGTTGCTATATTCTTGCAAAATATTAGAGACAAGTTAATAATTACGAATGATTTTTGGATATCCTTTCCTATTCTATTTGTTATTAATTGCTGTTTTCTATATTGTAATTGTTTTTCTAATGAAGGAACATTATCAGCTAGTCTGAATTAGTAGTATTGAATGTTTGTTTACTGTATTACCATAGTGGTTTGTGTTAGAACTTTGAGATGTTTGAACTTTTGTTTTGGGGAAATCCTATAAATATGGATTATTAGAAGTGCTTGTTAGAAGAACTGAAGCTGCAGGTCTCTTACCATCAAATGGTAAAAGTCCAGCCCTTTGTCTTTGGCTGTTTATTGAATCATACCAGAGCTTAATTGATAAATTGTTTATAGAAACTTATTCATTGAATTAAACTTGGAGTGACAAAAACATTTTAAGGCCAGTGAAATGGATCAATGGGTAAAGGAGCTTGCTGCCAAGCCTGACAACTGTTGACACAAAACCCACAACCTCTCATCTTAAAGGGAATCAGAGAGTTTTTTTCTGGAGCCATTTTGAGTAACCGTTGCCTGGGAACACATATTTAGGTTACTCCAAAATCTATGTTCCAATGTGGAAGCACTTTCACGGTTTTACAGAAGAAAGTTGTAAATCAAGGCAAGTTTAAAACATCTTGGTAGGTATATCAGAGAGGCAGGTACAGAAGAAGATGGGGGAGCTTTCCTATAGGCCCAGGACTGTTTGATCACATTCTTAACTTTTGGATTGGTGGATTGGTCTGCTAAGTTAATGGATTACTACTAGTCGTAAGGTGTTAATTCAGACTGAGGTAGGCAAAGAATTGGCTGTTCTAGAGGGCTGGAACTGCTCAGGATAAGGAAATTAGCTTCTGGATCTGCAATATTCCAGTCTCTCCACAGTCCTGAAATCCACACACACACAGTGAATGTAATAAAAGGATAATTCTAGATGAACAGCTGTTACTGGTGAATTTCATTGTTCGTACATTCTTAGCTAATGAACCGTGTGTTAAGGAAATAAGAACTAAGTTAAAGCCATTTTATTGTCTGTATAGTAGTCCTCTATCTATGCCTTTTATTTCTCAGGTTTTAGTTACCTATTGTCACCTGAGATCTGAAATAAAAAAAATTAATTATTCACTCACTCACTCACTCACTCGTTTGTTTGTTTGCTTATTCATTCATTCATTCATTCATTCATTCATTCATTTAGGCAAAGTTTCTCTGTGTAGCCCTGTTTTTGTTTGTTTGTTTGTTTATTGAGGCAGGGTTTCTCTGTGTAGCCCTGGCTGTCCTGGAACTCACTCTGTGGAACAGATTTGCCTCAAACTCACAGAGATCCACCTGCCTCTGCCTCCTGAGTGCTGTGATTGAGTGCCACCATGCCTGGCTGAGATCTGAAATTTTTAAATGGAAAATTCCAGAAATAACTCATGAACTTTAAATTGTGCACTCTTCTGAGTAGCACAGTGAGGCTGGCTACAGTCCTCACTGCAGGATGTGGTTGTCCAGGGTGTCCATGCTGCCTTCTTTGTCAGCAGGCGTTCCCTGACTAAACCATTGGTGTTACACTCTATTGGTGCTGGCAGTTCTCATATACATGCCAGAGAGAAACCATAGAGGCTTTCCCTGACACAGAACACAGCTGCATCTGCAGCATTTGTTTTTTGCTTTTATTTTATTTTTGCATTCACACAAGTGTGTGTGTGTGTGTGTGTGTGTGTATGACAGGCTGACCTTGAATTCAAGATTCTTCTGCCTCTTAAAGGTTGTATTTAGAGATATAGTGTACCCACACAGCTCCAAGGTGAAAGGTCTTAATAATAAAAGAAAAAAAAAATCAGAGCTGAGCGTGATGACTCTTGTCTGTAATCATATAGTATTGAAGAGGTAGAGGCAGGAGGATTAGGAGTTCATGTTCATCCTCTGTTACAGAGAGTTCAAAGCCAGCCTAGGCTGTAAGAAACTGTCTCAAACAAAATGGCAGTAATAAAATCATAATGGTAATTGGGATTGCTAAGGTATATGGTGAGAATGGACATTGCATCTCTAAAATTGTAAATCAGGAAATTTTATATTGTTATAATTATTGTTTCAATTTGTTATTTTTTTGCATTTTATTGTACCTAATTGAGATTAAACTTTACCATAATTATGTGTAAGAGAAAAATATCATTGTAGGGTTTAGTATTATTCCCTGGTTGCAGACATCCTCTCGTATGTCCTGTGAGTGGCATATGTAGACATAATGTTAATATAGTTAAGGGTAGCATTTCAGGTTTTGTTTATGGTTAATCAGTTTAAATTATACAGTGATAGATTAGAATACCACTAGAGAACACAAACACACTTGGAGAATTAACTTGATCACTAGGAGCACACAATATAGATGTGAGATTGTTTAATTAAACAAAGTGACGATATAGAAGAGTCATTGTGTCTTCTGTGACTTGAACATTTCTGGACAGTCAGCCTCCTTCAGTGACCTGTTCCCAAGCATCACATAGTGGTTTCTCTGATAGCAAGAGGGGGGAAGTCTTCTGTATGGTTTTGTTCATAGAAGTGAGTGTAAATCACTGTCACTTAACCTGTTGTACTTAAGGGCCTCATAAAAGATGTTCAGCCTTTTAAAAAACTAATTACAGAGCACTCCAGTGGTAGTCTGTTGGGATAGTTTTATTTCATTTTATATTTTATTAGACAGATGGGTAGATAAACCACTAAAGAGAAGGTAACACAAAGGCATCTGGATTAAACACAAAAAAAGCACCTGCAGTTTCTTCTGAGGAAGGTGTGGAAATCAGGTGTGTCCTGTTGGCTTCAGATAGTTGAAGATAGCAGCTGAGTCTTCTGAATTGTAAAGTAAATCTTGTTTGTTGGAATGGGAGGTCAGATGGAAACTAACATTTTGAGGAGATCGGCAGATTTTCCTAAGTGTCTGTGCCATTTTGTAATTCTACTAACAATGCAGGAGCATTACAGTATTTTTTTCATATTTTCCTATTGACACTTTATATTTTATTTTCTGAGGTAGGATTATTTGATGTATCCCAGGCTATCCTTGAACTCATGGTTTTTCTATCTCAGCCTTCCTAGCAACTACTCTCAGCTATTGTTTGTGTTGTGCTGAGGATTGAACCTAGGGCCATATTTATCCTAGACAAGCATTCTGCCTCCAGAATGTGTCCTCAAATCTCCCTCCCCCAAACCAGGGCCTTGTACTTGCTAGGCAAGTACTTTACCTATAAGTGATTTAATTCCTCCCTCTCTTCTCCCTCCCTCCCTCCCTCCCTCCCTCCCTCCCTCCCTCTCTCTCTCTCTCTCTCTCTCTCTTTTTCCTTTTGATTTAGCTATCTTAATAGGTACTGAAGTTGTATCTTATAGATTTTTGTCATTCTTTTCCTGTACCTTAGCCCTTTACACAAGTGCTCTGTCACTGAGCTGTGAACTGTATGTAGTCTTGGTCCTCCTATACTTTTGGGAACGACTTCTTTTGTTTGTTTTTGAGGTTGGGTCTCATGTACCCCAGACTGGCTTTGAATTCTAGGAAATCTCCTGCTTGTGCCTCCTAAGTAAAATTCACAAGTGTGAACCATCATGCTTGGCTTGTGAAGGAATTTTTAAAATTGAGAACATCCTTAGACGCTATTTTATGCTGTATATTATATTTTACCTTGTATTCTTTAAATATTTGAAGAGATAATGACTGATAAAAATTACAAAAGTTATAATCTGAGAGTAAAATAGTATGTCTGAGCCCAAGTTATTTTTGTTAGGTTATATAAACAACACACATTTAAGATAATCTTCAAAAAAAAATATATTCTTTGTCATATTGTTTTTGTTCTTTCTCTCTCTCTCTCTCTCTCTCTCTCTCTCTCTCTCTCTCTGTCCTTTTTTTCTTAAGACAGAGTCTCACCATATAGCTCTGGAACTGGCTATGTAGATCAGGCTGGTCTGGAACCCACAGAGATCCACCTGCCTCTGCCTCCTGAGTGCTGGGAGTAAAGACGTGTGTAAGACAAATTGCTAAATGGTCTTATTAATAAAAAACCTGGAGCCAGATATTGGAGTTAAAACTGAGAGATCAGAGGAATAGGACAAGCCACAGACAACCTCACTTTATTAACCCTCAGCATCCAGAGAGACCTCCTTCCTGTATACCCACAGCTATATGCCTTTCTGTTCTGCCATCTCACTTCCTCTCTCCGCCCAACTACATCACTTCCTGTCTGTCTGTACAGAGCTCCAGACTACTGTGGTTAATGCTGGGATTAAAGGTGTGTGTCACCACACCTCGCTCTTGTTTCCAGTGTGGCCTTGAACTCACAGAGATCTGGATGGATCTCTGCCTCCTGAATGCTAGGATTAAAGGCATGTGCTACCACTGCCCAACTTCTATGTTTAATGTAGTGGCTGGCTTTTTCCTCTGATCCTCAGATAAGCTTTATTGGGGTACACAGATAAAATATCACCACATTTCCTCTTTTTTTTGTCTCATATAAAAAATTCTAACTAATATAAGAAGAACTATGTACAATAAATACAATACAATGCAATGTTGGGGCATCTATTCTTCGGCCTACAGGCTTAGCATATCTGACAGACTCATCTGTGAAACAGGATTTTCTAAAGAGCCTTCCTACCTTGTCTTGGCAAGGATAGGCAGTCCTTTGTTTTGTGTCCTGCTTGTCCATTTTGGACAGCATACTGTCAGCAGTTGATTCAAGGGCACTTACTTGCCCAGTGGTTAACTTTTGCCACAATGAAAGTAAACTCCATATGGAGTTTCTTCAGTGCCCATCATCTTCTCTGAAGTAGATTGGTGCTTCCAGGAGCAGACATGTCTCATAGTCATAAAAACAAGAACAAAATCTATGTTATTAAACACCTTAAATGCTATATTCTGTAGATCTCTGAAATGTTTGAAGATGACCTGTCTATCTAAAATATGTTTCTGCTTGATCTTGAAAACATACCTAATGTGACTGCAAGTTTGATTGTAATGACTACTACAATTCTTTATATCCTAATTAATTGGTAATAATAACTTTCAAGGATTAGCAAATTGCATTACATTATTAAATGAACTGTATAGGTACACTTTAACAAGATTAGAAATATATGTACAATATTTTCTAACAAAATCAATCTCCAATTTGTATCAACATAATTTGTATACAATATACAAAAATCCAATCTAATGTAAAATATTTAAAACTACTAGTTGCCTTCTAAAAGTCGATTCAATAATCTACCCTTTTATCTTATATCTATATCCTCTCGTTTTTCTTTTCAGAGTAGATTCAATAATCTACCCTTTAGTCTATCATTTCTATATCTTTTTTTCCAGAGTAATTTCAATAATCTACCTCTTATCTATATCCTCTTTTTCCTTTTTCCTTTTTCTAAACAAGAACCTTAAATCTAATCTCCTTTGTTTAGCCCTTTTCCTAACCATTAGTAATAACTTGTAACCAACCATTCTAAACAATGACAATTACCCATAACCCATTGAAAGAACAAAAACCACCCACCCCACCTCTTGGGAATGTGGGTGTCATGTTCTTAAAATGACTTCCTGTTGTGGGGGGGGGCAAAGGAATCTTTAGGGATCCTGAGAAAAAAAAACTTTGGGTTAATTGTCAAGTTCCGGGAGAGGTAGTTGATCATTTGTTGTCCAGTCTCTATATAATGGGAATGTGCAGGGCTTATCTCACGTCCTCGCTTGAATAGTCTGTGAGGCTGGATCATCTCAGCTAGCCATCTCAGAATTGTCCTGATCAGTTTGTAGCTCAAAGCTGATCTTTGGGTGATGTTTGTCAGCTTTGTGGTATTATTATTGTCCATGTGGAATTATCGTTGTGGGGCCCCATCATGTGTTTGGAGACTTCAAAGTTGCTGTTCAGTGTGGTCATGGTTCCCTGCAGAAAACTGATAGAGACTCAAATTCGAAATCATGTACAGGAAGCTAGATGAAGTCTTTTTTTCTAGAATTAGTTAGTACCCTATATGACCTTTAATATCATGACAAAAGTTTTATATATCTATAAGTCTTATAAATTTTGATATAAAATTCATACCTTAAGAAAAGTTTTAAAGAATCAAAATAGAACCAAAGAATTATGAGATTAGTGGCAATAGAATAGTCCCTTAATTTTGGTTTTCTCCTGTCCCATATCAGATGGCTCTTCTGACATGATACAGAGATTTTGTATTTTCTTTTAACAAGCATGTTTGGGTTTAGAGAAGGAGAGAGCCATTCTCCAAGTCCAAAGCCAGCTTTAATTTTTAATTGAACTGGGACTCCATAAAGACCATTTGTGTTTAGTGTCTGTTTAAAAGAGCAGAAACAAACATTTAGGAAGACTTATGAAATTTTATATGTGATATACCAATAGGCCAATTTACTCTTTTTCTTGGGACATTTTTTTCTGGATGATTTGTCCTTTTTCTTCAGATGTCTCATTTGCCCAGTATTCTTCAGATTCCTTAGCCTTCATTCTCCTGAAAGACAAAAACAAAAACCCTTCCCCAACCCTAACTTTAAGGAAGTTCCCTTTGGGCAAGTTATATCTGATTAAATGAAAAGCATTTGTTACTTGTATAAGTTAATTTAAATTGAATGGTCATGCTGGCTGATGAACTATCACCTCTTCTAATTAAGAGGTCTCTCGTTCAAATCGAACCTTTATCAATTTTGATGATAACCATAGCTTTTCTTCTGTAGAAACAAAAGCAAAACCTTGTCCCCAAGGTAATATAGCTATGCTACCATGTCAAGCTGTCCTGTTCTTATATTCATAGGTTGACTTGTAATTAAAAAACAATTAACAAAATTATCAGATTTCTTTGTCTACCACAGTTTGTTTTTGTTTTTTAAACATGTGGTGGTTTGCCAAAGGGAGTGGTACTGTTAGAAGGTGTGGCCTTGTTGAAGAAAGTGTGTCACTGTGGGGGCAGGTTCAGACAGTTGACTTCCTGTTGCTTGCAAGATGTAGCACTCTCAGCTCCACCACCACGTCTGCCTGCATGCCACCATGCTCCCCTCTATGATGACAATGGCCTGAATCTCTGAAACTGTAAGTGAGCCACCCCAATTAAATGTTTTCTTTATAAGAGTTTTCGTGGTCATGCTGTCTCTTCAGAGCAATAAAAACCTAAGCTAAGACAACCCAGAAATCTAGAATTGAATTTTCCTTCCAATATACTAGAAAAGTTTCCTTCTTATAAAAACTTACATCATGTAAGTTGAAAAAAAATAGTATACTTCCTCATTAAAGCCTATAGACAACAGTACTTGGGAGGCAGAGGCAGGTGAATTTCTGAGTTCGAGGCCAGCCTGATCTATAGGTCTACAGATTGAGTTCCAGGACAGCCAGGGCTACACAGAGAAACCCTGTGTAAGAGGTCAGCCTGCCTATTTCCAGTACTGGAATTAAAGGCCTATGCCACCATGCCCGCTGACCTCGAGCTCTTCTTTCTATCTGCCTGCCTGCCTGCCTGTCTGTGTATCTATCTATTTTTGACAGGGTTTCTCTGTGTTGCCTTGACTGTCCTGGAACTAGCTCTGTAGACCAGGCTGATCTAGAATTCACAGAGAGCTGCCTGCCTCTACTTCGTGAGTGCTGGATTAAATGGACGAAAGGCTTGTACCACTATGCCCAAGTTATTTTATTTTACTTTATTTTTTAAAGGCAGGCACTGAGTATGTAGTCTTGGCTAGCTTGGAGCTCTCTATGTACACCAAGCTGGCTTGGAACTCAGTGATCCCCCTGCTTCTGCCTTCTAAGTGCTGGGATTAAAGGTGTTGTAGGCAAAGTTTTCCCATCCCAGTAGCCTCTTCCAAATTACCACACTGAGGCTTATATTACTTACAAATGCTCAGTTAATAGCTCAGGCTTATTACTACTCACTCTTACAACTTAAATTAACCCATTTCTATTCATCTGCATTCTGCCACATGGGTTGTGGCTTTACCTGTCTTCTAGTGTGTCCTGCTCCCTCTGAGGCTCCTGGCAACTCCCTGGATTCCGCCCTCCTTTCCATCATTCTCAGTTTGGCTTTCTCGCCTAACTTCCTGCCTGGCTACCAGCCTGTCAGCTTTTTATTAACCAATGAGTAATACATATGCACAGTGTAGAAAAGGATTGCTCCACAGAATTTCCCCTTTTTTGTCTACTTAAAAAGGAAGATTTTAACTTTGTCATAGTAAGATTATATACAACAAAAACAGAATTACAGTTATAATATCCAGTCCATTTTTATTTGACAAAATTAGAGAAAAATACTCCATCTTCTATCCTATTTTGGTGAGTCTAAAGTTTCACATTTACTTATAGATATTATTTATATAATTATATAAATATATATAAATATACATATAAACATATATTTATATAATTTATCTTTTACCATAACTAAAAAGAACTATAACTTCAACTCTGTAAGAGACTCCAGAAGGGTGAAATGTTATCTAACGTCAGGGACATCTCGCTGCCTGGACAGTCACTCAAAGTTCCTCTGTAATGTTGAGGCATCCAACTCTGACCTACAGGCCTTGCATATCTGACAGACTTTCCTCTGAAGCAGGAATTTTGAAGGACTGTCCTATCTTGTCTTGGCAAAATCCAGCAGTCACCTTTTTTGTGTCCTAAGGGTCCAGTTTGGACAGTAACTGTCAGTAGTTGAGGCAAGGGCAGTTTTTTTTGCCCACATGGCTAGCTTTTGCCGTAAAGAAAACAAACTCCATACAGAGTTTTTTCTATGCCCATCATCTTTGTTGAATGTTAGTACTGCAAGGAGCAGACGTATCTCACTGTCATGAAAAGCCTTAGGTTATTAAGCCTTTTAAATGCCATGTTCTGTAGGTCTTTGAAGTGTTTGAAGATTACCTAACTATCTGAAATACATTTCTGTATTGTAGATGTAACCAACTGCCTTATTAAATAAGAGACACAGAGCCAATGTAAAGATGAAAGCCAAAGAGGTCAGAGCTAAGAGTCTTACCCGCTTTCCGCCAGCTAGCCTCTTCCGCCAAGAGACCTCTCCGAAAAAGGAACTACTCCCTGTGCGTTCGCCTTTAAAATAAGAGTTCTGTTCTTCCTTCTCATTGGTTGTAAACTCAACTACGTGACTGCCTCGTCACTGCCTCTCTATACAGACCTCCAAGTCTTCTATGGTTGGTATTGAGATTAAGGGCGTGTGTCTCCAATGCTGGCTGTATCTTTGAACACACAGAGATCTACCTAGCTCTGCCTGCCGAGTGCTAGGATTAAAGGCGTGCACCACCACCGCCCTGGCTTTCGCTATGGCTTGCTGATAGCTCTGACCCCTAGGCAACTTTATTTATTAACATACAAATAAAATCACATTTCAGTACAAATAGAATACCACTATATTTCCCCCTTTCTAATTTAATAAAAAGAGAAAAAAAAGAAAGTTGTACCTAATATAAGAAAAACTATATACAAAAGTACAATAACTATATACAATATATACAAGTGATGAATACCTAAACAATGTCTAGTCCATTTGTATTTGACAAATTCAGAGAAAATAATTCCATTACTTATCCTATTTTGGCAAGTCCAAAATGTACCTAATTCCTTTCTATCCTAACTAATCTTCAACTATAATTAATTAATCTTTAAATATAACTAACTAAACTTCAACTATAACTAACTAATCTTCAACTCCCTCAGAGACCCAAGAAGGAAATAATACCTAACAAAAATAAAAACAGGAAGTGCATGCAAGCAGCTTCCAAAAAATTGTGAGTTGACAGAAACAGCCAGCTGCCTGGACAGTCACCTGAGGTTTCTCCGCAGTGTTGGGGCATCATCTTCAGCCTATAGGCTTAGCGTATCTGACAGACTCATTTGTGAAGTAGGACGTACACAAGGTCAACAGTTCAACCTCACCTTGGGTGAGAGCAGTCCATGTACCAGAAATACCTGAATTCCACTAGTGTCATGTCCTGATTCAGGATTTTAAATTCTGGAAATTGTTGATGGTTTTTTAATTCAGCTGTCCATTCTTCTTGACCGTGTATGTGTGGCTTCATCTCAGCATCCCGTTCTTCTCCACATCCCTCTATTAAATGCCAGTCTGCTATTGAGAGGCGTGAGCTTAGTTATTCTTCAAGAATAACTGTTTCAGCTGCTGTTCCATTGCACATCAGAAGCCATCGGCTCACTGCCTGTTCAGCTGCCTTCGAAGAAAAGGGCACTGTACCTTTTCCGGATTGCAAAGGCCACTTCAGGGATGGTGCCATATTGTCCTGGCCTCAGAAGATGCCTTTTGATAAAGCCATAACCACACTTGTTTTGGCAAGAATCAGTAGTCCTTTGTTTCATGTTCTGTCTGTCCATTTTGTCCTGTTGTCAGCAGTAGATTCGAGGATACTTTGTTGTCCAGTGGCTAACATTTGCCACAATGAAAGTTAACTCCATATGCAGTTTCTTCAATGCCCATATTCTCTCTGAAGTAGATTGGTACTGCCAGGAGCCGACATGTCTCATAGTCATAACAAAAAAGAAAAATTTTCCTAAGTTATTAAAACATTTTAAATGCCATATTCTGTAGATCTCTGAAGGGTTTGAAGATGACCTGTCTATCTACAATATATCTGCTCAATCTAGAAAACATACTTAATATGACTACAAGTTCTATTGTAATGTCTAACTACTAACTTTCATTTCTTTATATCCTAATAGTTGGTAATAATAACATTCAAGAATCAGCAATTTGCATTATTTTGTTAAATGAACGGTATAAGTACAATTAGAAATATACGTATAGCATTTTCTAACAATATCAATATATATATAATTTGTATATAATATAAAACAATCCAATCCAATCCAATGTAAAGTATTTAAAACTAGTAATTGTCTTTATCTTTTCTTTCTTTCTGTCTTTTTTTTTTTTTTTTTAAACAAGAACCTTAAATCTAACCTCCTTTGCTTAGCCCTTTTCCTAACCCTTGATAACCAGTTGTAACCAACCCCTCTAAACAATGAAAATTATCCCAGACCCAAAACCCATTAAAAGACCAAAAAACCACCCGTCCCAAACCACCTCTTTGGGAATGTGGGCGTCGTATTCTTAAAATTGCTTCCTGCTGGGTATGGGCGAAGGTATCTTTGTTCTGAAAAGAAAAATTTTAGGTTAATTGTCAAATTCTAGGAAAAGTAACTATATCCTTCATTATCCAGTCTGTGTATAATACCAAAGTTCAGGATTTATGTCAAGTCCTTATTCAAGTAGTCTTTGAGACTGGATCATCTCAGTCAGCCCTCTCAAAATTGTTCTGAGCACTTTGTAGTTCAAAGCTGATCTGTAGATGATGTTTGTCAGCT
>CABHPR010126232.1:3034-22944 GCA_902168415.1 Peromyscus melanophrys | reverse complement strand
CTCTCTCTCTCTCTCTCTCTCTCTCTCTCTCTCTCTCTGCATTTTCCCCATCTTGAAGACTGGTTCACTGATGCTGTGACAGACATTACAAATACTGTCAGCTCCCACAAGTAAGTGTGCCAAATACTTTGTTCAATCTTTTGTCTTTTTAAAGTGGCAAAAGTCACACATATATTAGAATTAATTAACAAATAAGTAGATTTGACACTTCTTTGCTATTGATACCCATTCACATATACTTTTTAATTGGTGTATAACATACTAGGCATTTAATGTTATCTCTTCTGCCTATAAAAATCCTACTCTTTCTAAGTATATAACAATCATACATATGCATGATCTGTTCATAAACACATTGCAGCATTATATACTCATTCATCATAGCTACAAACATTATAATGCCTAGAAATATGTTTAACCAAGGCTAGTAATCTGTACAGTGAAAATTACAAAACACCATTGAAAGAAACTGAAAAGGATACACACCCACACAGGCATCCCATGTCCATGGATTAGAAGAACTAATATTTTAAAATGACTGTTCTAGCTAAAGTAATTTAATGCAATCCTTATCAAAATGATAATATCATTTTAAAGAGAAACAGAAAGACTAATGCTAAAATTCATGTGAGGTTGCAAAGATCCAGAATAGCTAACATAATTCTAGTCAAGAACAACAAAGCTAAAAGCATCATATTACTCGACCTCAAATCATGCTGCATACATACTGCATACTACTTTTGTTAACAAAAAATAAATGTGAGGCATCATGCCATGTGACCTAGAAATGCACAGCCTAGACTTTGTAGGATGCAGCATGCTACTGACATAAAAATCAGCACACAAACCACAGGAATAAGACAGAGAACCCAGAAACAAATCAGGTACACATAACCATCTGATCTTTGACAAAGGCACCAGAGACACACACACACCTTTCAAAGGGCATGTCTGTTATAAATGATATGGGGGGAAATGTATATCCATATGCCGAGAAGTAAGACCAGCCCACAAACTCTCACCAAAACTGATCAAAGACTTAATTAAATGTAAGACCTGAAATCATGAAAATGCTAGAGGAAAAACCTAGGAGAAACATTTCAAGACATCCTTATAAGCAATATTATGATCACAAAAGAAAAAAATAGATGAATTAGATATATTTAACAAGAAGATGATCAAGAGAGTAAAGAGACAGCTTGCAAAATGCAACAAAATCTTTGTGAAGGATCCATCCAGGAGTGGACTAATTTTCAGGTATACAAAGAACTCAAAGAACTCAACAGTAAAACAACAACAAATGATTGATGAAGGGGAAGGGCAAATGACCTGTGCAGACATTTCTACAAGGGAGATACACAATTAATAAAGAAAAAATTGCTACTATTACTGGTCATGAAGGGAATGCACATCAAAAACACAATGGATGTAGTCTCATTCTGGTTGTGTTAGAATCACTAATAAGCAATAGAAAAAAAACAATGCTCTTTTGAAGGCAGAGAAAAGACAAGTCTTACACAGGTTTGTTGCTGTGGGATGTCCTGTATGCTGTAAATAGATGTTGCTATGATTGATTGACAAATAAACGCTGATTGGCCAGTAGCCAGGCAGGAAGGATAGGCGGGACAAGCAGAGAGGAGAATGGGGGAAACAGGAAGGCAGAGAGAGGAGACACCATCCATCCATCCAGGGAGCAGCATGTAAAGGCAGCAGGTAAAGCCATGGAACACATGGCGACATATAGATTAACAAAAATGGGTTAATTTAAGATAAATAAACTAGATAACAAAAAGTCTGCCATGGCCATATAGTTTGTAAACAATATAAGTCTCTGTGTATTTACTCCATTGGGTCTGATTGGCTGCAGAACTGGCAGGTGAGAAAGATTTGTCCTGATCGTCAGCCAGGCAGGACTGGAGAAAACTTCAGCTACAAATGGTGCCCAATGGGTTGGCAAGAGTTTCCACCTAAAACCTGAGAAACAAGATTGTAAAACGGAGCTAAAAACAGCTTCCTATTTATCTCTTTCAAGTTAGCAGCAGCCTGCGGGTTTGAGCTACTATGGCGGGTTCATGGCATGTGAGCTTGACTTGCAGTGTGACGGAAAGGAGGCGTCTCCAAGCCGCACATTATGCTGCTGCTGTGTGGTGGATTTAGCCTTTGCTAGTACAAAAAAAAAGAGGTTTCTGGGCTACACGCTGCTTGGATAGAAGCATAGACCCACTATGGCCTCCAGCAATAGCTGTAAATTATCTCCACCATGTTGAAAAACTAAATTGGGAGGAGCTAACAGCCAAGACTTCTGCTTTAGTACTAACCGCTGCAGTTTAAAGCAATAGTTACACAATAAGACAGATTCAGATAGAACAAGACTTTAAATGGTTTACAATGTGTGTGAAAAATGTACGTAGGCTTGAAAGAGAGAGAAAAAGGAATATATGCAGTTATATAAACAAATAGATAGTTTTTAAAAATAAAGTCTTTAAAGAGACAGTAAAGGTAGTATAAAAAATAAGCCACATAAAGATGGATATTATACAGAGAATCTGGATTGTGTTGTCTTTGGGATTTTCAACTACAAAAAAATTTGATTGTAAAAGCTGTTGAGTTAAGCCAATATGTATATTTTAAAGATACCTTGACATCAAAATTTGGATCTAAGGATATGTTGCTTTGGAAAGGAGGCTCTGCTTTTGTTTCCACAGAAAGCCAGAGGCTATGGATTTATTCCAGATTAAGATACATCAGGTTTGACCAGCCAGACCCCCCAAAAGGTCTCCAATGATGCCATGGCCCAGATGATCCAGCATCCAGAACGGTTTCAAGGCATCTAGCTCGGACATTACAGCCTCATGGACTACCCCATAAGCCTAAAAATTTCTTTGTGTCCCCATAAGGTACAGCGCCCCCAATCAGCAGGAAGTAGTAAGAGAAGCTACGCCCAAATTCCCAAATATACCAAGCTGGCTTTGGAGATGGAATGGGCACACTCCTTCGCTAAACACAAACATATTACTAAAAAGAAAAGGTTAAGAGATTCTTGTGTCCCATATCAAAAGAGCCCTCTGGTGTGGGACAGAGAAAAACCAATATTTTTATTTAAACCAGGTTGATTATAAATACAATCTCTTTCTAAAGAAAAAAAGGAGATATAGATATGATAGGATAAAAGGGTAGATTATTGAATCTACTTTTAAAGAGCAACAACTTGTTTAAAATGTTTTACATTGGTATAGATTTTAGTTTATTGATACAAATTTAAAGTTAATTTTGCTATACTGTGTGTATATTTCTACTCTTGTTTAAGGTATTATGTTTGTACAGCTCATTTAAAATTGTAATGGATAATTAAGAAATAGATTAATAATTAGTCATCTATGATAATCATACTTTTAGCCTTGTTAGTTAAGTCTTCTAGGTATACATAGATATATTTCAGATATATCTTCAAACACTTCAAAGACCTACAGAATATGGCATTTAAAATGTTTTAAAAATTTAGACTTTCTGGATAGTGAGACATGTCTGCTCCTGGCAGCACCAATTTACTTCAGAGAGGAGGATGGGCATCGAAGACACTCTATATGGAGTTCATCTTCTTCTTGGCAAAAATAGCCATTTGGGCAAGAAACTGTTCTTGCCTGGGCTGCTTGATCGACTGGACATGCAGGACCCATAGGAAGGTGACCACTAAATGGTCCTTCGGGTTCCTGCTTTGCAGAGGAAACTGCCAGACATTCTACAGAACACAGAGAAAAATAACTGAGAGACTCTAGGCTTGTGGGCTAAAGACAGATGCCCCAACTTTACAGAGAAACTTTGGATGACTGTCCAGGCTGCCAGCTGTCTCTGTCTACTCTTGTAAGGCTCCTGAAAGTTGCTTGCATCCTTCTCTCATTTCTCAGGTAATATTATATCCTTCTGAGGTCTTTGATGTAGTTGAAGACTAGATAGTTATAATTTCCCCAGTTATAATAAAAGATAAGTTAGATACGAAACCTTAGACTCACAAATATAGGATAGATAAGATATCTTCTTTAACATTGTAACTGTAATTCTTGCTTGATAATTGTTTTGTTATGTGTAATTTTACTATGTTAAAGTTAAAATCTTCCTTTAAAAAAAACAGAAAAGGAGAAGTACTATGGGATGTCCTGTATGCTGTAAAAATATGCTACTATGATTGGTTGATAAATAAAATGCTGATTGGCCAGTAGCCAGGCAGGAAGTATAGGTGAGACTAGCAGAGAGGAGAATGGGGGGAACAGGAAGGCAGAGAGAGGAGACGCCAGCCAGTCGTCCAGGGAGCAGCATGTAAAGGCAACAGGTAAATCCATGGAACACGTGGCAACATATAGATTAACAAAAATGGGTTAATTTAAGATAAAAAACCAGATAACAAAAAGCCTGGCATGGCCATATAGTTTGTAAAGCAATATAAGTCTCTGTATGTTTACTCGTTTGTGTCTGAGTGGCTGCGGGACTGGAGGGTGAGAAAGATTTGTCCTGATCGTGAGCCAGGCAGGACTGGAGAAAACTTCAGCTACACTTTGTGGAAAGCAGTATGGAGGCTCTTCAAACCTAGAAATAGAACTACCATTGGCTCCAGTTAGGTTGCTGCTGGACATACACCCCAAGGAAAATAGATCGGTCTCTCGAGGTGTTTTTACGTATATGTTTATTGTAAGGAAATAGGTAAGATAAGGAATAAGTGAGTTGTCTGTGGATGGACGAATTTGTTTTTTTTTTGTTTGTTTGTTTGTTTTTTGTTTTTTTGTTTTTTTTTGTTTTTTTCGAGACAGGGTTTCTCTGTGTAGCTTTGCGCCTTTCCTGGAACTCACTTGGTAGCCCAGGCTGGCCTCGAACTCACAGAGATCCGCCTGGCTCTGCCTCCCAAGTGCTGGGATTAAAGGCATGCGCCACCAACGCCCGGCAAGATGGACGAATTTGTAAGGAAATTTTGAGCTATGTACACAATGGAACAGGGGGCACAAAACTGAAATCTTGTCATTGTGCATGAACCGAAAGGGCATGATGTGAAATGAAATAAACCAGGAGCAGAGAGACAAACATGGCATATTCTTGCTTCTTCTTCTTCTTCGTCTTCTTCGTCTTCTTCTTCTTCTTCGTCTTCTTCGTCTTCTTCTTCTTCTTCTTCTTCTTCTTCTTCTTCTTCTTCTTCTTCTTCTTCTTCTTCTTTCCTTTTCTTTCTTTCTTTCTTTCTTTCTTTCTTTCTTTCTTTCTTTCTTTCTTTCTTTCTTTCTTTCTTTCTTTCTTGGGTGTTGGGTGATCCACCTATCATAGTAGGTATGTGGAGGTCAGAGGACAATCTTTGTCTCTGTGGGAGTTGATTATCTTTGTCTACCATATGGATTTGGGGGATTTAATTCAGGTCTTCAGGCTTGGCAGCAAGGAGCTTTACCCTCTGAGCCATTTCACAGGCCAACTTGTTCACATATGAAGGACAAAACATTAGACTTCACCCGAAGCAGAGGGCAGAATAATCATTGCTGAGCATTAGCAGGAGGAGAGAAGAGAAGATTATGGGCTACAAGTACATGGTCACAGGAGGAGTGCGGGGGCTTGCCTGAAGCCAAGAAGGGGTCAAAGCATACTGAAACCCCTGGACTTTCTCATCCTGAGAGCAGCATGAGTTTTCCTGCTCTCTTGCCTTCCCGAGGCACCAACATCCCTAGCAGTCAGGCTTTCCCAAGCGCAGATGGCTGATGTAGCAACTGATGGGCTCATGCATTTCCAAGGCTACAGGCACTGGTTACTGCTTATCTGACCACCAAAACATCTGGGTTGGACTTCCTTTCTTTTCTATATGACCTTATAAGGTTCCTTCCCCTGACCCCTGCTACTCTTGAGTATGTAAATGAAGCATTCTCATGTTCTTGCCCCAACCAATGACATACCACCGCATGGATCCAACTGGCCATTCTTCTGGGGGTTTAACTGCCCCCTGCCCTCTCTGAATAAACAAGAGGTCTACAACTCAGCCTTCCAGGGCCAATGTTTTGCAATGAGCCCATCTCATTATGCTAAATTGTAAAAGATTCATTTTTCCCTAGGGCACATTGCTTCACAGAACAGTCCAGGGCATCTTTCGAATTGGGTTTGAATTCATTAGAAGGAAAAAAGGTTTCATCACTTTGTCGAGTGCCTAAATGGTGCCTCAGAATGGTCTGTAAACAGAGTATCCAGTACTGACATACAAGGTTAGTGTGAGCAGACACTACGCAGAGAGTCTCTGTTGGCATGAGTTTGGGGCAGGAATCCCATGCCTCCAGAGAACCTTCTCTTTTCATTCCTTTCTTTCTCTTTCTTTCTCTCTGTCTCTCTGTCTCTCTGTTTCTCTCTCTCCCTCCTTCCCTCCCTCCTTCCTTCCTTCTTCCCTTTCTTTGATTTCTCAGGTAACAAAAGGCTCTATACTCAATGCCTCTCAGGAACCTCCTTCAGCCTGGCCATGCTCACCCCACCTCCACCTCCACTATCGGGCTAGTGTGCAATTGTCTGATCATACCAGCATGAAGCAGGACTCAAGCAGAAATATTAGAACTTTGTCAAGCAGAGGAGGAATACATTATAATGTTTTATAGCACAGGAGAGTGATAAAACTTCATAGCAACTTACAATGTGTTTAATGAAGAATCAGAAGAGTGTAAAAGGTCACACAGTGAAAAAATGATAAATGCTTAAGGGGATGGAAACGCCAATTACTTTGATTTGATTATCATACACTGCATGCATCTATTGCATCTATTGCATGCAGTGATCACACTGCATCCCACAACTACATACAATTATTACACATTGATAAAAAAGTTTAAAAAGAATTGGAGAGTATCTCTTTACTTTTGAAAGTAAACATTTGCAAATAAAAAAGTTATAATAAAATTTTATCTGGATGAAACTTAAAGTAAATGAATGTCTAAATGGTAATGATACCACATTTCTAATTAACATTTCAAATTTATGTGCACATTTATCAACTAAATATCAGGGATCCTTACATTTTTTTACACAAATTTAAAACTTTATTTGAACAGTCTAACTGGATACAAAGGGTAAATAAATATGTAACGTAACCAGAGGACAAAAAACTTATGTCAAACTTTAAAACAATGGCAAAATAAAAGTCGGCTTCTAACGAAGCTGTCAGAAAGGGAAAAACTCATTATTATGGCATAGTAATTCTTTATAAAGGTGGATCTATCAACTGTACATAACACAGCTGTAGAATACAACAGCACCTGTCCTCTAGTTCCCTTTATAAAATAATAAAGAGCAACGAATCTCTAGATAGTGATTTTACAAATAGACCAACTTATGGTAAATTTTAAGAAAAACTATCAGAAAAAGAAAACATGTAAAACATAAACCAATTGAATAATATAATTGAAACAGTCAATGAACTCTGGCTTATAATACCAGGCAGCAAAATACTACAAGCTTTCATTCCAGCAGGCATCCTTAAATTTTTAAACCCTTATCTTTTGGTCAAAAAGATCATTCAAAATTAGTCAAAGTTTATTTTCTGTTTTCTAGGAACTGCTAAATATAATTGCAGAGTCCAAGTACACCCCCCCCATGTGTGTTAAGTCCAGAAAGGAGTGTTGTTGGATCCTTTGGAGTTATAGATACAGGGATTTTTATGAGCCACTGGATGTGGATGCTGAGATCTGAACTCCTGCATTGTTTTAGAACAGAAGGTGGTATAACTGATCCATTTCTCCAACCCCATTCTAAGAAAAATTAAAAGAAGCATCACAATGGTTTATTGCCTGTCTGTGGTGGAATTCAGAATGTATGATTAGGATGTCCTTAATAGGTTTTATTTCATGATCAAATAAATACCAATAGTATGTAAGCACTTTGTTAAATTATTTGTGAGCCAAGTTCTAAACAGAGATAAATGTTTATCATTTTACCTGCACAGGTAAGGTTTTAGACATGAGTTACTCCATGGTGATTTGGAAGAAAATGGCGCCCATAGGGAGTGGCACTGTTAGGAGGTATGGCTTTGTTGAAGTAGGTATGGCCTTGTTGAAGGAAGTATATCACTGTGGGGCAGGCTCTGAGGTCTTATACATGCCCAAGCTACAGCCAGTATGGGACACAGCTTACTTCCTGATTCCTGCAGATCAAAATGGTGTTACTTCTCCAGCACCATGTCTACGTGCATGCTGCCAAGTCCCACCAAAGATGATAATGGACTAAACTTCTGAAACTGTAAGCCACCTCAATTAATTATTTCCCTTTATAAGAGTTGCCATGGTCATGGTGTCTCTTCACAGCAATACAATTCTTACTAAGACACACTCTCAAGACAATTCCTCTTGCAGAATTTTTTTGTAGAGAGTCTTTCTAACAGAAATTTAGACCATTTCTTCCTCTTCTTCACAGGGACTCAGTAATACAGCTTTTTTTGAATCATCAACAAATTATTGTGGTGTACCATACAAACCTGGATGCCTCACAAAAGGGAGGGTAAGAATGGGGAAGAATGTGCTAAATAAGCACATCTATGGAGACTAGCAGTTTCACTTGGGTTTTGTTGCTGAAGATGCTGAGTGATAGTCTCCTCTTTCTGTAACGTATGGTCTTTGTTCTAACTCACTGTCTACTTACATGCATATATGCCTCTGGTTCAGGACTAAGTGTCTGTCATAACTGAGTCCTGTTTCAGCTGATGGCTGGCTTCCCTCTATGGTATTCTCTGGGACCTTTATCTGGTGGTGTCATTTGCATTTCTAGCTTGTGAAAGCTCTGGTGCATGAGGAACTACAATCCTCACTTCTCACCTCTTATTTCAAATGCTGTGTTTTATTTGCAAGAGCCTCACCTGGAAAGATCCAGTGTGTCCTGCTGGCTCATTTCCTGAATTGATTTCTGCCCAAGAGCTTTCACAGAATTATAATTTTTAATTAGATTTAGAAAGACAAAGAATAATCAAGGTGAAAGGGATGCGTTTGATTGCTTCAACATCCCCTCTTGCATTAGGACAGTAAGCCTTGTTTCTGTGTGATGAGGCAAAATGTAGACAGTGGTTAGAGAAAGGAACAGGGAAAAAGGAAAAGCACTTTTCAAATCTACTTTGAAAACAGTGAATTCCCATTCTCCTGGCTATAAGCTATCATTTTATGAGTTCAACTAAACTCTGCAGACCTTGTTTTTCTCAAAGATCTAAGCAATATTTTTGTGACAACTTCATCTGTTGTGTTATGAGATTCAAAAATCATGCTTAGTGTTTCCTGATGCTTTGGCAAGATGGCTGATGAAGTACCTGGGAACTCCTTAATAACACGCACAAGTGTCTGCTCTTCCCTCTGTTCCATCATGGCGTATAAACTTTAACCTCTTTGGTACGCACTACATAGGCATATGGGATAACACATGATTCATCCAAACTTTTGTTTTAATCTTTGTTTACACACACACACATACACACACACACACACCAGGTTTCTTGTGAATATTGAATTACATAATATGTGAAAACACTTCACAAATTCTTTGCATCAATTTATGATGATGTGCAAATATGTTCATACA
The DNA here is from genome assembly GCA_902168415.1 of Peromyscus melanophrys. Lineage (NCBI taxonomy): Eukaryota > Metazoa > Chordata > Mammalia > Rodentia > Cricetidae > Peromyscus > Peromyscus melanophrys. The sequence goes on along the minus strand of CABHPR010126232.1, from coordinate 13,386 downwards.
CTGAAGAGAAACAGCTGAACAGCTATACAGCAAACCCTGACCACCATGAAGGCTGTTTAATGCATGCAGACCTGTAAGCTCAGCTTCCACCCAACTGTGACAGTCAACAATGTTGGAAGAACATACTTTGAAAACAATCATTGAAAGATGTAATTATCCTTTAATGCCTACCTCAGAGAGCTTAATAGTATTATGTAGACTTAGGGATTAAGTATCATGAGGCATACAAAGCCTTGACATATAGAGTAGTCTCCTTAAAATTTGAGTGACTTTTCTGATATAATGGTATTATGGTTTAAGTCTAATAGACAGTCAAACACAATCGAGGAAAAGCCCACTGTCAATATCTAGAGTTAATTAGAGTCTGAGTATTTAATGTCACTGAATTAAAAAAGAAACACTAGTAATTTTCATGGAAGTTATTATGACAGCTTTCAATAATTGTAAATAATACTGGTGTTCATTCTCAAGGCATTTTTCTTTTCCAAAAGTAAAGCTAAGCCCTTTGCATTTTGGTATCCTGTTGTTCTGACATTTCACTGTCCAAAACACCTACTGTGAGATGTCCTCTAGGACACATTTATCTTTGACATATTTTATGAAACACTAACTTACAAGTGTAATTTTTAGCACATTGTGCATAGAGACATTATTTTTCTCTGGCCATCATTTAAAGAATCAACATTTCATGTTATTTTTCAATAGTTACTAAAATACATTGTTGAGTGTCATCCACTCACTGTCCATAAGTAAATAGAAAAGTTAGGAAATAATGCTTCTATCCACTATGAGCTTGCCATTTAAAATACTTGATTGGAGAAAAGGTCAACTTTAACATGGCTACTTGCAACATTTCTTTATGACTAGTAAGGTTCAAGCATTTATTATTACAGTTTGCCAGAGTTTCTAGTTATACACCATCAAATAAGGATGCTAAAATAAGCTGTGGACACAGCTCTATTCCAGCAGATTCATTTGCATCCTGGGCATTCTCTAAGCCAACATCTGTGCATCAAGACATGTGAAGGAGCTGACATTTTACTCAACTGGAAAGCTAAGCTAGCCAGCACAGTCTCATAGATACTGAAGACATGACTCTTTTTTTAGAGACAAAAGACACTACATTATTCATACCTCAAACAGCAATCAGCATTGATGTCAGCCACCCAAATGCAATACCCACAGGATGATAATGAAGAGGACCAGGAGATGCCAGCACACCCAGCAGACTACAGTAGAAGAGGGACACTGAATATAGGAATTCCATTTCTTTTATTGTGCTAAATCTGCCCTTTGATATGCAGGAAAACTAATGTTTTTTAGAAGATCATGTCTCAGTTTGCAAGACTACAGAACCAGGGGGGCTCTGCCTTCGGGCTAACATTGCTAGCTCTATACCTATTTGTTCTCTATACACATTTGCTCTCTGTACACATTGTTCTGAATGTATCTATGTCACTGCTTAGGTTCACGGGTCGAGGTTGGTATCCAGCAGAAAGCAAACCCTATGCTAACTCTTTGATAGCAGCCATGGCTAGGAAAAGGTCAGGTGCGTGTGACTGATGCTTATTTCTGACTAGTTGACTACCTAGGTCCTTTATTCTGGTGACTTCCAAGTTTTACTTAGTTCTTTCCCTTTCATGAGATGTATTCACTTTTGATGTTTCTTTTCTCCCAGTGGCTTTCACTGCTTTATTAAAAATAAATAATCTGTGTGTGAGATCAGCAGTGGGAAATCTAGAGCCTTCTCATGAAAAATTAAAAACTTCCCAAAGTCTTGGCCTGGCACAGAGTGTACCTACAGCAATGCTAGCAATCTCTTAGACTTGATTAGTCACCAAGGCTTAGCTCGTATTAAGGTTCTTACAGAACTATTCAACAGCTGCCTGACAGCCCTTCCATCAAACATGCCGAAATTGGAAAAGTTGAAAGCAGTACAGTTTCATCAGTTTCAGTGAGGTAAAAATAATGGAACTCTATTACTCACTTAGTGAAGAAGACAAACACTAACAAAGACACACCACAACAGATTGTGGTTAATGAGGCCATGAACACGTGACCTTGGCCGTGCAGTAAAGGACATGTTTTGTCCCAGCTAATGTCCAGGAACCTACCTCAACTGTTCCCAGGCTAGACCACAGAGCCACCCCAAGTGTGGGGACAGAAGCAATCATTTCAGCTTTTGGTGGCCTGTGGAGGAAGTGTCCCTGTCAGCATAGCATCCTCGGAGCCGGTTTTAGGTCATAATACCAGCCTGAATGTAGCTCTGAGCTTTCAGTTTCTGTCAAACGTCTGCTCAAAGTGAGTTCACACACTTTACCCTGTGTGTCACTGACACAACTGTCGTTCTTCCTCCTTTGCACTCTTATCTGCAATGTATGGTTACTCCTGAGTGCCACTCTCCATACCTCCCACCCTGGTGATCACACCCAAGCCCTCATCCACGCTAAAAATGCATTTACTTCCAAGCGATATACACAGCCCAGACCACCTACTTCTGATTTTCTCTCATAATCTTGCCTGTCTTTCTTGTCTTATTCCTCATCCTTCAATGTTTATAGGACCCATACAGACAAATGGGTTATCTTCCCACTTCCACAGCTCTTGTGACCTAATACAGTGTATGTGCTCTCTCGCTCTCTCTCTCCCTCTCCTCTCCTCTCCTCTCCTCTCCTCCTTTTCTTTCTTTCTCTCTCTCTTCCTCCCTCCATCCCTCCATTCCACTTCATCCCTGTCCCTGTCCATTCCTTTCTGTCTTCTGACTCTTTTTCTACAGCTTATCTCCATCTCATCATTTACTAGATACATGAATGGGGACAGTTTGCTTTATTTTCTGGGCTTCCATATCCTCACCTGTTAAATGAGTGTGACTATAGTCCTCCACAGATTGTTATGAGGATTGAACACACTAATATTTTTCAACTGCTTAGAAAAGTCTGAGAGACAGAATTTTCAGTAACTTTCCACTAAACAAACATCAAATTAGATTAGTATTTGTCTCAGTAAAACGAACTTTAATTATCTGGAAAGGCCGTTTCTGTCTCCCTTCACATTTCATCACAGGTAAACGTGTAGCCAACCATCTTTATTCACTGGTACTTTCATATACTCATTATATTTTTTTCTTTTATTTTCAGGTCTGATATCACTCTTCACTAGAACATGAACAATTCATTGTACTGGATTCTTAGTTCCTTTCAACTATAACAATCTTCTCACATCACCTCTATTATCCATATTACAAGATGACCACCACATAAGGCTGTACAGATTTTGAACTATGCAAAAACACCAGGCAAGTAAATAATCTGGGGTAAAATCCACAATCACTGAATTAATGTAGAAACTTCTTCTTTCAAGAACATCCTACCCATGTCTTACCTATCTTCCCATCACTTGAATCTCCAAGTCACTTGAGATCCCTAGACTTGAAATCCATTATCATAATACAAGACACCCAGCTTGCAGACTTCCATCTATTATATCTATACTACCCTCCCTGGCACATGAAATCATGGAGATGTCAACTTGTCAACCTTTCTTCACCAAAACCCCCCACATACCACTTCCCTTTTAGTATAGAATCAATGAATTAATGCACAAGCCTATACCCCCTTGGATTATGTTAATACTGCCAAGACAAATATCTTCTGGGGATGAATGCAGTTCAAATACACTCACTTACTTCATCCATGTCTGTTCCTAAACAGATAACATGAAACTAGAGAGTTGGAGGCACTAGGAGGCACTGGAACCACATTAAATCCATGACCACTTGTCACAGAACTACAAATATATTTCTTTTTTTTTTTTTTTTTTTTTTTTTTTGGTTTTTAGAGACAGGGTTTCTCTGTGTAGCTTTGCGCCTTTGCTGGAACTCGCTTTGGAGACCAGGCTGGCCTCGAACTCACAGAGATCTGCCTGCCTCTGCCTCCTGAGTGCTGGGATTAAAGGCATGCGCCACCACTGCCCGGCACAAATATATTTCTTAATAATCAACAAAATATACCAAATTGGTCTTCACATCCATCCTCAGTGTGAACTAAAATAATTTTCTCCATTTCTCTATAGTTCTCCAACTGAAAATGTCAGTAGCATCTGTACCTCCAATTTCAGTGGGAAAAGGAAAACAGGTAGAACTTTCTGTTTCATAGCTGGATCTATTAGAGAGTTCTCAAATGTCAGCTGCTTTCTCTATTCTTCTGATACAATAGGGAGATACACTTCTTTCCAGTTGAAATCCACATTCCCCCATTATATTGCAGGCTCTTCAGGACAGTCTTCATTTTTGATTGCAGGAAATTCAACTATCAGTTAGCCTTCTGTGACTCCATTTTCCTGGGTTTTGATCTCTCCCCTGAATCTTTTTCATTAGAACATCTGTTAAACTCACCATTTAATGCCACTTTTCATTCCAGCATCCTGCCTTGCACAAATAACCCCTCACAGTCCTCTGCTGTGGGATGGTCTGTATGTTAAATTGCTCTGATTGGTCAATAAATAAAACACTGATTGGCCAGTGGCCAGGCAGAAAGTATAGGCGGGACTAACAGGGAGAAGAATTCTGGGAAGTGGAAGGCTGAGTCAGAGGGAGACACTGCCAGCCGCCGCCATGACAAGCAGCATGTGAAGATGCCGGTAAGCCACGAGCCATGTGGCAAGGTATAGATTTATAGAAATGGATTAATTTAAGATATAAGAACAGTTAGCAAGAAGCCTGCCACGGCCATACAGTTTGTAAGCAATACAAGTCTCTGTGTTTACTTGGTTGGGTCTGAGTGGCTGTGGGACTGGCGGGTGACAGATTTGTCCTGACTGTGGGCCAGGCAGGAAACTCTAGCTACAGTCCTCCTCCCCTGTGAAATACTCATAAATAGCCACTACGTATTTACTCTTGTTATTTCACTAACATGGCCTTGAAGGGAAAAATAAATGACCTCCTGATGTTAATTTTTCTGAATGTCTTTTCAGTTCTCACGTGGCTTGATCTTCCCATAGCTTCTGAGACCTTGTTGACAGCCCTCTTGTCTCTCACAATGTTCTATGGATTTTCTTCAGATTGTTTGCTTTTTTCCTAAAAGATTATTATTAAACACTGAAGTCTTTAGAACCCCACCTTAACTTCATTTCATATTCTCTCTAGGATGATGACCCAATGTTTATTTTGTTAGGCATTAGTGGATACATTTCGTAATTCTAACTAACCAACCCCCCCCCCCGCCCCAATATATCACTAGTGTATATCCTCGATCATTATTTCTATTCTCGAAATGAGGTCGCTGGAGCAAAGAACCGTTAGTGAGCTCATTCAGAATAATTTAGCTGATAAGTGTCAAGATCAAGACTCAAATATGGTCAGCCTCATGCCAGAATTCACATTTTAAACAACCCTCATCTGGTCCCAGTTTCTAGCTATATCTAGATATTGATGGTTCTTGTATTCCAGCTTTGAAACAGACATTAACATTAAGCACTCTGGATTATCACATGAAAATCTCAACAACATATATCCAGACTCAGTTCATCTTCATCCACAGCTGCTTGACATCTATTGTTTATTTCTACTACTTCAAATGACTCAACACCATGACATTTTCTTCCACCTAGAAGTTCAAGTTAAAAGACTTGGGGTCATTTATTGACTTTTTCTTGTACTTCTATTATCTCATAAACCATCACACACTCTAGATTTTAAGTATTTATCAAATACATCCTCCCATTCTTGTTGCCACGTGCTCAGTCCAGGCTGCTTCATTTATCCAGATGTAATTATATTTTACTTTCAAATGCTAAACTCGATCCCCAAGGTTTCATAGTTTATAACCTTGGGTTCTTAGGAGAATTTCTTTTCTTTTTTTTAATTTAAGAAATTGTTTTAATTCATTTTACATACCAAACACAGATCCCCTTCCCTAGGAGAATTTATTTTCAAGGAAGCTAGACTGATGTTTTTAAGATTCAAATGCAGGCATAGTATTGGTTGTTGAATTTTTTTATATAAATCTTACTTTCACACAGGTATTGTGACCCACACATTTAATTCTAGGACTCACAAGAGTAGAGACGGGTAGATCTTTGTGAGTCTGAGGCGAGGTGCATCTATTTAATGAGTTCTAGATTAGCCAGGGCTACGTAATGAGACTTGTGTTAAATTTTTTTTCCATCAGAATGAAACCAGATTTGGGGGTTGTTTTATTGTTTTTGTTTTTTATTTTGTTTTTTGTTTTGTGTTTTGTTTTTTCAAGACAAGAGTTCTCTGTGTAGCTCTGGATTTCCTGAAACTCACTCTGTAGACCAGGTTGGCCTCAAACTCAGAGCTTTGCCTGCCTCTGCCTCCCTAGTACTGGGATTAAAGGCACGCACCACCACCACCCAGCGAAACCAGATTTAAAAAAAAAAAAAAGGTTTAAAATTCTAACCTCTCCAGGTACATCTAGAACATATTCTTCTTGTTCTCTCCTCCAGCTGTGCAAGGTGTTGTGGTTTGAAAGTGAAATGCTCTTCTTAGACTCATGTACTCAACGTTTGGTCCCCATTGGTGGCAGCACTTTGGAGGCCATAGGTTACTAGGAGTATGCCTTTGGAGCTTATACCTGGTCCCTTCCTCCTCTGCTTCCTCTCTGCCACAAGTGAGAAGATCATGTCCCAGTTTTGCAAGACTACAGACCCAGGAGGCTCTGCTCTTGGGCTGCCACTGCTGGCTCTGTACACATTTGTTCTCTATACTCTTCATGTCTCCATTGCTACTGTGTTCTACTTTATCAAAGGCCTAAGTCAGAACAGTCAAGTACTGTGAACTGAAGGAAGCGCTGAGTCACAGTGAATCTGTTGTTTCTCAGGCTGTCCCTGCCCCGTGTCCTGTCATAGCCAGGGGAGAGTAACTGAGACACTGGCTGAATATAAAGTTCCATGTTCTCCTCAGCTGGAAATGACTATGTTTTAATAGCCAATTTTATTGTCCCTCCTCAGAGTATTTTTTCCTTATTTCCTAGACCATGCTGGGCTCTACTCAGTGTATTTGTATGCCATATGAAATATGTGCCATATATTGCATATCACAATCAGACCTTATGGTAATTGAACTCGTGTGTTTTTTAAATAGTTGCCTTTAGGTTTCACAGCAAAACTGAAGAAACCTACAGAGGTTTCCCACCCCTCCCTTGTCCTTAGTCGGTCATAATGGCTGCGTTGTCTCCATCCTTCACCAGGGTGGTCCTCTGCCATAACTGGTGACCACACTGACACAACATTCTTATCCAGAGTTCATGCTTGCCTTGAGCATCGTCCAGTTGTAGACAGATGTGTGATGATGTGATACCGCTGCAGTATGATAGAAACTTCACTCCCTGGAATCCCCGAGGTCCTCCTATTTATTCCCAGGCTTATTTCTATTTTGATGTATTTCGTTTGTTAATGACTATGTCTCTTGAACTTGGCGAAGTCAGTGATGTGAACCGCTTTTTGTTGGCTGAGTGATCACTGAGTTCTTTCTAGGGCAATTGTGTAAGTGATTAACAAGGAGGCTGCATAAAGTGCCTTAGGTACTGGGATTTAATGGCTGATAAACTTACACGGTGTGACACTTTTATATCCTCATCAAATGTGATACATCTCCAAATGCTTAGATATGTACAAAGCTAGAGAGTAAGGGAAAGTGTGGTTCCTCGTATGTAGATATGCATATTCTACAGCATCTTGAAAGTACTCTGTATATACACACAAGAAGACATATGTTATGAAACTTCGTTCTTCATTTCCATTCCCTTTTCCTGTAGATGAGGAGTGCCACATTAGGATGAATGCTGCTCTTTCCCATGGCACTTTTCACTTTTCAGTTCGATTTTGGATCAATTCTATTCTTTCTACTCTCATTTTCTCCCAGATAATTACACCTGGGCTTTGTTATAGGGCACAGCTTAACCCACTTTTTAGTACATAGAATCTTTTGAAAGTATGTAAATCAACAAAATAATTGACAACTTCTGTTTCAGTGAGAAGTATCAACTAATCATATGTAGGTCAAGTTATGTCATTATAATTTACTTGGAGTGTTAATAGTATAAAAATCAATGTATTTGTTCAGGGCAGAAAAATATTATGTGAAAATCATGAAGTAAGTTTCCAACAAGTGACCAGTTTTACCATTAAGATGTAATTCAATAAATCATCATAGTAAATTAGAAGGGAAGACAATTTAAGGTGCATTCTCAACTTACAACACTAACATAAAATTAGAAAGGATGGCCATTTCGTATTAGTGGATTTTAACTCAGGATGACATTCAGATCTGGAATAGCTGCAGCAGAGTTACCATGGTGTGCGAAGAAGATTGGATGTTACAGGCCTCAGACTACTGTCCTGAATAAGACTTTGTTTTTAAGATTGCCTCATGTACTGTGTCTAGTAGTTTCGATTTATGAAAGTTCTCAATATCCCCAGGCCTCCTGAGAGTGGCTAACTGTGCTTTCTACTCTGCAACACTAATGTGCATTGTGTTGAATATTTTCCTTCCTTGATAATTTAGCTCCTAGTAGAAACTCTGGGAGCTGTGTCCCTAATGAGCTCCCCTGGTGGATTTCATCACTGCTTGCTGTTGAAGGAATTAAGTGGATCCTCTGTGACCCACTTGGCAAAGTACTCTTGGAAGATGTTGGCTCACTTTCTCTGAGCATCCAATGAGCAATTTTTTTTTCAAATTTTGCTTCAGATCCAATCATTGTAATGTCATATTTTGAATGTCATGAGTTGGGTGTCCTCTTAGTAGACCATCAAAATGGGGTGGTTTTGAACTCTCTGGTATATGCAATTAACAATAAAGCTTATACTATCTGTGAAATCATTGAACTAGTCCTTAACCCTCAAGAGTGTATATAGAGAAACACAAAGTTTGAATGCAAAATTAAGAGCATATATGGAAAAACCAAAAGTTCTCCCTAGCAAATTTAAATCTCTTAATTCTTATTGTCACAAGGGAGATGCAGCTGAGAATCAAGTTTAGACTCATGAAGACATCTAAATAGTAGAATAAATTATACTCTGTCTTAATAGGATTCTTATACTGATGGAGAATGAGTGAGCCCAAAGACACTGGATAAGAAGATGCAGACAGAATTTAGTCTGAGAAACTTGGGTACCAATCATCTTCAATTGCTCATATTACAGTTGGTTGGCTTTTCCCCTCCCTGAGAGTCTTCAGTTCTCCTCTGCAAGAGACCTCTCCTGGGTCAGTCGATCGCTTTCTAATCTAGTGTCAGATCTCATGGGGCTGCCCTTCATTAGATCTCTTTTCCTGTAGGATTGTGCTTGAGTTTGATCCTAACATTATCTACTACAATAGGAAGGTTTCAAATCCGGCACAAAATAAGACAAGCTGCATGCACTTTAAGAGAATCATCAGATATCAGATTCATCTTCCTTTATCTGACACATTTCCAAAGAGCATGTGTGACTAAAGGAGGCATTGGTATTTGACAAGAAGAGTATTGAAAGTTTTGAATAACTCAAATGTATGGATAATAGTCAACCCAATCAGGATTTGAGATTGGGTATCTACGAGTGATAAGGACATACCAAATGAGAGACTCAGGTCAGCAACAGCCTATGTTAATGAAACCAATGGTAGATATGTTGGAATACTGTACAGCAAATAGCCTCAAAACTCAGGAAATTGGGGATGTGGGAATGGACCTAGTATTTTTTAACAATTTGACTATAGAATATCTATTATTTCCACAGTCTCAGAAGATATAGTTGGAATACATATTGTCAGTAACTGCAGAATTTTAAAACTGATTTTCTGAATAATTAAGAGTCAATATAGTACAGATTATATCCAATTTATAGCTTCCAAGTTGTCACCTCCATCACTAACATACTAAAAAATAGTTACATAGTAGTGTATTTTTAAAATAGCCACTGACAATAGGAACACTGTTAAAGACTAAAGACTCAAATATCATGATAAATTACGAACATTTATGTCTGGTCATGAGACAAAAAATATGGATGCATGTTGGGCATTTAGCATATTTATCATGAACTAAACCAGAAATGTGGCAATTCACATCACCTTTATAGGTGTGTTATTTTTACTGTCACAGTTAAATATGAACCCTAACTCCTGGTGATCAGTAATTCATTTGTCACAAGTGTTTCTCTCTCTCTCAGTAGGAAAATCTGTCTATACACAGCTTTAATAATAAATTTTAAAAATAAAATAAAACTGCAATTCTATATCTAGCCCTGGATCTGTTTCTCTTTTTCCTCTCCTCTCCTCTCCTCTCCTCTCCTCTCCTCTCCTCTCCTCTCCTCTCCTCTCCTCTCCTCTCCTCTCCTCTCCTCTCCTCTTCTCT
>CABHPR010126231.1:0-11811 GCA_902168415.1 Peromyscus melanophrys | reverse complement strand
GATAGATAGATAGATAGATAGATACATAGATACACAGATAGATGCATAGATACATAGATACATAGATAGATATAGATAGACAGTTAGATAGGATAGATAAATAGATGCGTAGATAGATACATAGATAGATACATAGATAGATACATAGATAGATACATAGATACAGATACATAGATAGATTATGTGTACAGGAGGGGTGGAAGCACACAAATGGAAGGCAATATTTGATGTGTGGTGTCCTTCTCAATTGCTCTCCATATTAGCTTTTTTGACAGGGATTCTTACTGAACCAGGAACTCATCACTTCAACTAGGCTGGTGATTCATAAACTCCTGCAACATTTCTGTCCCCTCTTCTCCAGCACTGAATTACAGACATCCACGGCCATGTACAATTTTTATTTCGGTACATGGATCCAAATTCAGGTTCTTGTGCTTGTGGGGAAAGCACTTTACAAACTGAGCAATTGTCCCAACTCTGAAGAAAGTAATTGCTAAACTTCATGTTTCTTTCCTACTCAGTGAAATTGATACAATACTGCTTTCTAAGCTACACTAAGTATTAAGTTACACAGAGCACACCACACAGAGGATAAAGATTAACATCTGGCATGGGATGAATCATCAGTCAATGGTTCAAAGGTAACTCTGATAGTTGCAGTGAAAAGCAAACTGCAGAATGAAAGTGTTTTTGTTTGTTTGATTGTTTAAATTTGGTCATGAAAGAGTATGACTATTTTTTTTTTGTCTGAGATAGAATCTTGACAGGTATCCCAGGCTGGCCTAGAATTCAAGACCCTCCTGTCTCAGCCTTCTGAGTGTTGGAGTTACAAGTGTGCACAAACACCCCAGCTTGTAATATCAAGCTTTTCAAGATTTTTTCACTATTATTTTAGTAACAAATAGGTTGAAGTCATTTATATTGATAACCATTGGATATAAAATTTCTTCTGTAAGTAGATGCCTATAGCAGAATTTTTGGTTCATGTTTTGTACAGTTAAAAAATCTGAAATAGTCCAGATATAAAAACCATGCATCTAAATGAAAACCTAAATCAAGTGAGAAAGAAATTTAATTGTAGGAAACACTGTGTACTCCTTTTCTTCTGTTTCCCTCTTTACATAGAATGGGATTTTGGAAGTAACCACTAAGCACAATTTTATATGTAAAGTTGAAAATGATGATATCATTTTTCTTCCATTCAATAAACTGTTTTGACCATTATGTTTTAAACCAGGAAGTCATCCAAAATGTCTACTGCCTAGTAAGATTATTGTATTTTAACTGAAATACTTATTGCATTTAATAGGATTGTTTAGAAATAGCAACCAAGGACTGAACTCTCACTGCTCCATCTCTGTGCTGTTGGTGTAGTCTCCAACTGCCTTTGAGTATTATAGGAGGAGGACTAGCTCTGAAGTCCCTTTGTAGGGAATTTCTCTACCTGCTCATTATATACAGTGCAACTTGTAGCTGTGTTGTCCTGCTTTATTCACTAGAAGCACTTTAAGCCAGCCAAAGCTGTCAACACTACAGCTTGACCTAAAACCCTTTGATTACCCAGTGTGGGATGATGATTTTAACCCCAGATCAGCGATAGCTCTCTGCTGACTGTAATTCTGGTACTAGCTATATTGCTTCTGAGAGCAAAGATGAATCCCTTGAAGATTTCAGATTGATTCTTACACATAAGAGAATCCTGAGGTTTTTTTCTTTTAAATTAGCTTTTAAATGGCTGGAAAAAGCAAAAACTAGATTTTCATTGTTATTAAAATACAAACCTATTCTAGTAGATTCTTGCTGGATTAACGGAGAGGAATCCATCCTTTCAGTGGTAATTTTGTACCATCAGAGGAATGGCCTTGGCTTCTAGCTGGCGAGCAGAAGCTAATTCACAAGCCCTTCATCAAGAAATCTACTTCAGGCATTAAATCTCACCTTGCCTGTTGGTTTATTCCTCTTTTTCTCAGTACAGATATGCATTCTTCACACAGCTGCACACAACACTGAATTATAAATCATATAGCCACCTTCAGCAAGCTAAGAGAACCTGCCTTGAGTCTTTTAAAATTCCAGGTCCACAATCACACATCGATTCTAGAGAAAATTCTAGAGAAAAGTTTGTTTCTGATAACTTGCACTGAGTCTATCATTTTGATCATATATAAATATGATGCATCCATATGAACTGTTGTAGATGTAGGGGTATGCTGATATGTTTCTAGAGAAGTGAAAGAAAACAATTACTTTTTTTGTCATTTTTCATGTCTCAATTGGTGGGTCAGCTCCATATTCTCTCTTCCCACTAAGAATTGAATCGTAGACACACAGATGATAAAATATCAGTCAGGACTACAAAGACAGGATTATCTTATCCAACCAGACTTCAGCTTGACCTATTGATTACTCATGCCCCAATAGAGAGGGGAGTGTAGCAGCTGAGTCTGTAATTATTCATATTTCTCTGTAGTGCTTTAAACTGCAGTGGTATTAGGATACCCCAATCAGCTTTCAAATCCTGATATAATGACCTCCTGGAACTGATTCTCCATGTTCTGTTGCGCCCTTCTTCTCTGGCTCTCACTTTATCATTTATCATGACCTCACAGTGTGGTATATGGAAGCCCAGTGGAAATCTTCATACAATCTCTGTTCATCTAGCTTTTCCTCATTCCTTTGTTCCTGTGGTGGGAGAAATCATTGAGAACCACTTGTAAAGAACTCTGAGGAGATACTTGCATAGAAAAATTCAAGAGAAAATATTCCTGTAAAAAAACAGGTGGATGAAATTTGTGTCAAGGCCTAAGCACCAGACTAAAAGGATATACTTGTGTTTCCTTCATGTGTGGGGGCATAGTGCAGATTTAAATTCCATTCCCTATATATCTCAGTACATATTTAAAAAGGTATTCCAATAACACTTGCCAAAAATCTCACCACCTAACCTTTAAAGCACAGCTATACTAGATTATTTTTTCATCTATAGGTATTTATTTTCTTTTCATGAATAAAAAGACATCTAATTCAATTGGAGGAATTAGTCTTACTTTACAGAATTTTAGAACTCTAGAAAACCCAAGTAAAGCCCAAAGCACTTACCCATACAGGCAGAATATTTCTTTCCTTATCTTGCTATAACCAGTGTGATAAAGAACAACAGCTTCAACACTCCTACTATCTTAGGACTCACTCCTTTGTTTGCCTCAAGACAAGATTTGTTTTTTGTAGACTCAATATACAAGAATGTCATATTTATTTAAAAAATTATTCATGTTTCAGAATTACTGAACCATAATGGGTTAAAATGACTAATTTATATAAAACTTGACTGTTGGATATATAGCTCTTAAAATAAACTTTTAATTAAGAATTCTGTGTCACATTTAAACATATGTATGGACTGAAAACATAGTGAATGATCAAGGAAAAAATATAACGCATTCTGTAATGTTGCTACATTTTGAGTCAGTAGGCTATTAATCTAAAATAATTTCATGATGGCCCCACTTGTCATAATAAGAGTCTGTTTAATTACTTATTTGTACACTTGCTTATTAAAATAATGGTTAGGGGTTTCCAGTGTTGTGTCACATGCCTGCAATCCCCGAGCTCAGGAAGTAAATAATACATCAAGATGGCAGGTTCAAGATGAACTTTGCTCCCTAGAGCTTCCTAGAGAGAAATATTTAGGGACTCCAGAGTATTTAAATGCCCTCAAAATTATATTGTTTCTAAATTCAAGAGTTAAGATCCTTCATGCCCAAATGATCCAATGAGGCAAATACTCTTTGAAGCCTGAGATATTAATTTTTTAGCTTCTATGTTATATGTCTTACACTTGAAATAGAACCTTGGAAATCAAAGCTCAACTTTCATTTAATAAAGAGGAGAATGTTTCTAAAGTTTTACAGTCCATTTATGTTTGCTGGAGTTTTTATAGATATTTCTCTGTGATTAACTTTACAGCTGAAAATTGTTTTTTGTTAATATATTAAATATTTTCCCGTCTTATGCCTTCTCCAACCAGCATCCATGTCTTCTATCTTTTCTTTTCAGTCTTTTTTGATGAATACTACTTCATTTTGATGTAATTATTCATTAATATTTTGTCTGATGGTTTTGGTGCTAACATTGTATTTTCTTTTAAATAATGCTGCTAAGAGAGTCAATGATTCTCAACTTTACAATGATTCTCAAATTTATTTTCTTCCAAGTCAGGTTATCATTGAGATTAGATTTTTAATTAACCAGGCCAATCTGAATGTTTTAGCTCTTTGAAAACCCTTAATTAAAATTCTTGTTAGTAAATTTGAAAACATAAGCAATCAAACCCACAAATACAATGCAAAGCATAATGTGGCCATTTATTTCCCCTTCAGAATCATAATAAAACCATAATCATTTTGAAGTCTTCTTCAAAGGAACTTTCCAGTAAATTAGTGCCCATCTTACTCCACTTGTCCCACAATACCAAATGAAGGACAAACTGCTTAGTTTGTTCTATAAATCTAGTGTCATTTTACTGGTTTGTAGGTTGGTCTTCCTTTGTAGCTCAAACTACCTTGAATCACAATCCTCCTGCATCAGCCTCCCCAGTGAGAGGATTATCGTTCCCATGAAGAAATATGAAAAGGTTCAGATGATGCTAGAAAGTATTTATAGAGTACAAGGGGTGTATTACAAAAGAACTCAGAGCTTAGAGAACTTAAATTTGCTATAATAGAAAAATTGGTAAGTTTTTATCATTCTTTGCTCCTTGGTACACTTTTGATCATCATGAAAATTGTAACAATGTAATGGAATTGCTTGTCGATTTTATTCACTTACACTAACATTTTTCCAAAATAAAAATATATCTAAACTTATATTATGGTATCATTATCACACATGAATGCAAACCATATATATACACACATACACACACACACACACACACACACATATATATATATCCTTAAGTTGATATATAAATTCACTAATCCCAAAGTATTTTCTTTTTTTCCCTTTATTTTAAGAAGTTTTTTCTTTTCATTTTACATATCAATCCCGGTTCCCCTTCCCTCCCCTTCTCCTGCCCTCCAGGTCCAGCCCTTCTATCCTACCCTCCATTTACTCCTCAGAGAGGGTAAGGCCTCCCTTGGGGAGTCAACAAAGTCTGGCATACTAAGTTGAGGCAGGACTAATCCCCTCCCGATGTGTCAAGGCTGAGCAAGGTATCTCACGCTAAGGAGTATGTTCCAAAAGCCATTTCATGTACCCGGGATAAGCCCTGGTTCCACTGCCAGGGGTTCCCCAAAGAGATCTAGCCACATAACTGTCACTCACATTCAGAGGGTCTAATTCAGTCCCATGCATGTTCTCCAATTGACAGGACAGAGTCCATGAGCATCCATCATCTTGGGTCAGCTCTCTCTGTGGTTTTCCCCATCATAATCTTGACCTCAGTTGCTCCTGTGATCCCTCCTCCCTCTCTTCAACTGAAGTCTAGGAGCTCAGCCCCGTCTTGGTGCTAGGAAAATCCCCAGGAATCTACAAGGATGACACCAGCTAAGACCCCTAGTAATAATGGAGAGGGTGCCTGAACTTACATTCCCCTATAATCAGATTAGTGACTACCCTAATTGTCATCATAGAACCTACATCCAGTATTTTCTGATTACAGGTTACCTGCTTTATTATTGTAAGTATAAAGATGGTTAGATATCAGAAATATCTGTCAATAATAGTAAATCTATTGAAGAAAAAATTATTTTGGTTATTTCTGTTAATGGAAAAAGTCATTAATATATTAAAAGCAAGAGAAATTTCTTTAATGATATGGATTGTAAATGAAAAACAATAACAAATTTTATGTTTGATAGAATATTTTTCAATAGAAATTTTTACTTTATTTCTTAATATCAGTAAAAAAATATAAAAGATGTATGTAACATAGTATTGAAAATCCTGTATAATGCCAAGAGAAAATAAGTAAGTAAATAAATAAATAAATAAAATGTTAGAAAAATACAAATGTTGCAATCAATGAGTTAAAAAGTGAGCTATGAGTGGCTAGAACATATGACGTGACTCATTCACAAAAGTCGATATCTTTTCATTATCAGCAATAACTGACCAATCAGAGTGTGGAACAAACAATGACTGTGTTTGTTCAGACTCTGGTTTACAAGGCTATCAGTGTCCCCAGTAAGGAAACCTTGTTCATATTCTCTTATAAAGGATTTGAGTTCTCTAAGATCAGAGTGCTTCTTCAGTAACATCCCTCAACTCTCTCAACCTCCCATACACTTCATGTCCAGACATCATCTGGACATTATAACACTCTTCCATTGGAACTCTAGCTCAAAGAACCAGTGTAAACGTACTGATATCCCAGATAATGCAGTTGTTATGCTTGACTGATAGTCCTCTGTTTCTCAAACAAGAGTTAATTATCTTCTTCTGCAGGAATCCATGAAACTGGAATGCCATTTTTCATCCCATTTCTCTGTCATGGCAAACATGTGACTACACTTATACACACACACACACACACACACACACACACACACACACAGAGAGAGAGAGAGAGAGAGAGAGAGAGAGAGAGAGAGAGAGACAGAGAGACAGAGAGACAGAGAGACAGACACAGAGACACACAGAGAGAAACAGAGAGAGACAGAGACCCAGCACTCCTTGAGCCTTTATAATGTCCCATAATCTGTTTTCCCTTCCTGTTCCCTGTCAGTGGTCTGTGTATGGATGTGTTGCAATCAGTTAACTTCCTGTTCCCACCCCCACACCTTCCTTGCCTGATGCTATGTCTACACTGCCATGTGATGTATCTTTCTGGAACAATAAGTAATAACAAGCCCTTTGTCCTTTCATTCACTTTTGCGCAGTATTTTATCATGGCAATGAGCAAGTCACTAAGACAGCAGGCTATGTTTCAATTGACCCATTCAGCATTTACAAAGAGTGTTCAAATGAGCATTATTGGGAAAAGTTTCACAGCTTCCTATCAGCTTGTCACAGGTGGGTGAACGAGTTTGAAAGCTCCTGTCTAAAAATATGCTGGACTATCACTTGATGAGAAAAGACTTGGGGAAGAGGAAGAATACAATCAGACTGTATTTAAATTTTAAAATTCTTTTAAATAATAGAATATATATATATATATATATATATATATATATATATATATATATATATAAGGCATATAAAGGAAAAGTCCTCCAATAAGATTTAAACCTAATATTATCTGCTTTGGGAGTCTGAGATTTGGGTTGGCTCTTTTGTTGGTGGTTGTGATTTCAAAGATCATAGCTTAACATGTAGATGTGATGTAGTAATTGGCTCTGTATCATGCTTCATTCTTTTCCTATGAATCCTGCTTGTCAGTGTTTTATGCATTTTCTACCTCCTATGTTTCTTTTTGGGTGATGTTCCTGTCCTCTTCATCCTTCTGCATCTCTGTGTCTCTACTCTCTGTCTATCTCTGTCTATCTCTGTCTATCTCTGTCTCTCTGTCTCTCTCTCTCTCTCTCTGTCTCTCCCCCTCTGGTAGCAGCTCCTCCATGCAGCTGGTCATCTTGGAACTCACTAAGTAAACCACGCTGGCCTTGAATTTGCAGAAATTCACCTGTATCTGCTCTGAGTGCTGGGATCAAAGGCATGATCCACCATGCCTGGCGTTCTTGTCTTCTAGATGGTGAATGCTCGATCAATGTGTTTCTTGAGCCAGATTAATGTTTTTGAAATGATGTTAGAAAAATTTTTGCCCTAGTGTAGGTCATTCACATAATTTAACATGTACTTTTTGTATGCTAATTATGGCCAAAAGACTAACTGATTTGGTTTGTATTATATCATGTATTGAAATGTTACAATATAAAATTCATAAGTCTGTAGACTTAATATAGGTTAGAATGCATTTTCAAATCAAATAATAAACTTTTGAGTTCACATTTGTGTGTCAAAACAAATATAAGAAGTTAATAAAAATCAGTTGACTTAAAACATCTCTAATTTCTTTTTAAAGCACACAGGGTTTCCATAGGTTCATTAAAACTTAATCTATCGGCACATGAGAGCCAGGATATTTTATTAAGACAGCATGAATGCAAACAATAACATAACTTAAATATTTTTTTGTAAGGAACACACAGAATGTCAAATCCTGGCTACATTGTAAAAGTAGGTCTTCCTGCTGGTCCATACTTAAGTTAAAGTCAGTTTGCTGAAGGACATCCAGCGGATTCACTCCAAAGAGTGTCTTTTATATTGCCGAGGTTAATACGAAACTTGGTAAGTTGATATAGTAGAACCTGGCGACAGATTAGAATTTAAATCGCAGCCCTGAAACTTTACTGCTGACTTTGAAATTGGGAAACAATATTTGTCACGTTATGAGAAAGCTATTGCTTTCTCAGAGACAGATGGTAAGTCATGCATGGTTGTGATCATTAGACCACAATGCTGGTTGTATTGATTGCTGGCTCAAACATGAGATCTCGTCATAAGGTAATTATATATTTTCATCAGAAGCTCTCCTGCTTGGTGCTCTAAGTATTTTTAATCTTGAAAAACAGAAAGGAAAACAATGCTATAGGAGAACTGTTTTACTAAAAAGAATATGTTTGTGTGTGCCTTAGGGTTTGCATGTCAGCAGATGTGTGCAGGATCTCATAGATATTAGAAAACTATATTGTTTCCATTCGTTTGGCTATTTGTCCCTGTGCTTTCTCCAACCTTGGTCTCAACAATTCTCGCTCATACAAACCCTTGTCTTTCTCGCCAGTTGGACTCCTGGAGCTCCACCTGGGGCCTGGCCATGGATCTCTGCAACCGGTTCCCTCAGTCATTGGATGGGGTTTCTAGCACGACAATTAGGGTGTTTGGCCATCCTATCACCAGAGTAGGTCAGTTCAGGCTGTCTCTCGACCATTGCCAGTAGTCTATTGTGGGGGTATCTTTGTGGATTTCTGTGGACCTCTCTAGCACTTTGCTTTTTCCTATTCTCATGTGGTCTTCATTTATCATGGTCTTTTATTCCTTGTTCTCCCTCTCTGTTCTTGATCCAGCTGGGATCTCCCGCTCCCCTAAGCTCTCTTTCCTTTGACCCTTGCCCTTCATTACCCCCACTCATGTCCATGTTGTTCATGTAGATTTCATCCATTTCTCTGTCATTGGGCGATCACTGTGTCTTTCTTGGGGTCCTGTTTTCTAGGTAGCCTCCCTGAAGTTGTGAGTAGCAGTCCAGTCATCCTTGCTCCACATCTAGTATCCTCCTATCAGTGAGTACATGCCATGTTTGTCTTTCTGAGTCTTACCTCACTCAGGATGATTTTTTCTAGATAGCCAAACGAATGGAAACAAACACATGAACTATGAACCAATAGCTGAGGAGCCCCCAACTGGATCAGGCCCTCTGGATAAGTGAGACAGTCGATTAGCTTGATCTGTTCCAGAGGCCCCCAAGCAGTGGGACCAGGTCCTGTTCTCAGTGCATGAGTTGGCTGTTTGAAACCTGGGGCTTGTACAGGGACACTTGGCTCAGCCTGGGAGGAGGGGACTGGACCCGCCTGGACTGAATCTACCAGGTTGAACTCAAATCCTCAGGGGAGTCTTTGCCCTGGAGGAGATGGGAATGGGGGGTGGGCTGGGGGTAAGGTGGGGGTGGGGTGGGAGGTGGAGAACGGGAATCTGTGGCTGATATGTAAAATTAAATTAAATTATAAAATAAAAAAAAAACTATATTGGATTCCTGGACATATACAAGAGCAATAAGTAGCCTGAACCACTGAGCTATCTCTGTAGACTGAGAATTGTTTTGTTTTAATATAGAAAATGTAACTTCTCAAGTTTACTCAAATTATCTTGATTCTTTGATTCTGTTTTAATAACTACATGTCCGTATAATGGAGGACAAATGCCTTGTTTATAAGATAGCTCATCCACGCAATAGGGAAATTTACACAAAGTAATCTAACATTATTTTCAACAAATGGCACCAAGACAAAAGAAAGCCACAGATAGAATGACATTAGAACCTCACTGATTCGTAGATACAATACAAAATATTTATCCAACAAGGAAAAAATATATAACAACATACACAAATTTAATTTAATCAAAATTTTGAAATTGAATGGCTTCCAAGGATGCAATCAAGAATTGTAAAGAGTAATCCATATATTGTAATACAAATATTTACAAATTATATGTCTGACATGTAAATTATATCTAGGGTATATAAAGACATGTGAAACCTTTAAAAAGAAAGCAAAATTTTAAAACAGACAAACTAGTGAATTCTCCAGGGAATTTATGATGTTTGCAGCTCACATAAAAATGCAAGTATAATTACGTAAACATATTTAAAGAGAAGAAGCCACAGGGAATACATATGCTATGACTCCATTTATGAAATATGTAAAACAGGCCAACTTGATTTACATCTTACAGGTCAGGGCAGTAGGAACCATCTATGGTTTTTGAAACCTACAATCCTAACATTGGTAAGGTTAGAGCTGAAAGGTCCCATATTTACATACAGCTCCACCAACATGGAGAGACTGTGTCTGAAAACTACGGAAGAATACGGGATAGCTGTTGCCAATGGTGAGGCAAAAGATGAAAGACATTTCAGGAATCTTCTAAGAGGTAGAATGTTCTCAATCCTAGTGTTTTTATAGAGATGTTCTTTTTATTTTATTTAATTTAATTTTATAATTAATTTAATTTTACATATCAGCCACAGATTCCGCTGTCCTTCTTCCTCCTGCCCCCTCCCCCCCTCCCCCTGCTCTCCCCCAATCCGCCCCCCATTCCAACCTTCTCCAGGGCAAGGACTTCCCTGGGGAGTCAGCCCAGCCTGGTAGATTCAGTCTGAGGCAGGTCCAGTCCCCTCCTCCCTTCACTCAGGCTGAGCTAAGTGTCCCAGCATAGGCCCCAGGCTCCAAAAAGCCAGCTCATGCACTGAAGACAGGTCCCGGAACCACTGCCTGGGGGCCTCCCAAACAGTTCAAGCTAATCAACTGTCTCACTTATCCAGAGGGCCTGATCCAGTTCCATGGGGGCTCCTCAGCTATTGGTTCATAGTTCATGTGTTTCCACTAGTTTGGCTATTCATTCCTGTGCTTTTATCAATCATGGTCTCCGCATCTCTCACTCATACAATCCCTCCTCTCTCTCCCGGATTGGACTCCCGGAGCTCCACCTAGGGCCTGGCCGTGGATCTCTGCATCAGCTTCTATCAGTCATTGGATGAGAGTTCTATCACGACAGTTAGGGTGTTCGGCCATCCAATCATCAGAGTAGGTCAGTTCGGGCTTTCTCTCGACCATTGCCAGTAGTCTATTGTGGAGGTATCTTTGTGGATTTTGGGGGACCTCTCTAGCACTTTGCTTCGTGATGTTCAACTTATAAAAATTTGTTGAGTTATTTATATTTATAATATATCCATGCAGCTGTATGGTTACATGAATTGATAAAAACATTACAAATTGATGCTAATGCATGTTTTATGAGTTAAATTTACTTAAAGATGCATCAACACATCGAGCAATGCACTGTTTTTTCACGCTTGTCTTTTGATTATATGTGTTTCTTCTTTTTTATGTGAATGCTATAATCCAGGAAAGATGGATGACTTCACTTAAATGAATAGAGAAAAGTTGGAAAGACACAAGTGGAATTGATGAGAAGAAAATAGTGACAGATTCAGGAGTGTTTTGATACAGTTATTTGTGTTTAAAGTGGCTTGAATTTCTTTCTCCAGACTTTGTCCTTTTCTGCGGCTTGTTAATTTTCTATTCTTTATTATTCTAG
>CABHPR010126230.1:0-61930 GCA_902168415.1 Peromyscus melanophrys | reverse complement strand
TGTGTGTGTGTGTGTGTGTGTGTGTGTGTGTGTGTGTGTGTGTATACAGGTATGCAGAAGTCACAATAGTGAGTAGGGTGTCCTCCACAATCACTTTCTTTTCTTTTGAAGCAGAGGTCTCTCCCTGAACTTTGAGTTTGCTTCTTTTCATCTAGGCCGGAGAGTAGCAGGCTCCAGCAATGCTGCTGTTTCATCGCTCCTCAGAGCTAAGGTATAGATGTTTATGGGGAAGCCTGCTTTGTGTAGGTGCTGGCTATGAGCTCAAGCCTTCATCATTGCAGTGCCAGCACTGTTAAGTGTTAAACTGGCTCTCTAACCCTAGTCTGTGGTTGCATTGTTGCTTTTCTGTTTATCTCTTTAGTTGTATTTATTATTATGTTTCCCCTTCTTTCTTTTTGTGAGTTAAAAACTTCACAGTTAAAATAGCTTTAATATAAACATTAAAATTAATTAAAACAAATAGTATTACTATCATAAAATTTTAATGGGTAACTGAGAGATTATAGTATTTATATGTAGTTTATCTTGTTCTGTTGTATAAATCATTATAGCCTTCATTTTTAATGTAGAAACTTCAGTGTCTTACTAGGTTCTTAGATATTCCTACCACATAAGACTGTTGTCTTAAACATTATTGTAAACGGATGAATCTCTCCTGCCTGCCCATTCCCAAATAACTAGTCAGAGGCTTAATATTATTTACAAACTGTTTGGTCTATGGCTCAGGCTTCTTGTTAGCTAGCTTTTTCATTTTCAATTAACCCATTTCTATTAATCTATGTATTGCCACATGGCCGTGGCATTACTGGTCTGCTGGCATGTTGCTACTTGGGTGGTGGACTGGGCCAGCTGCCCTTCTCTCTCTGTTTCTTTCCTTGGTTTTCCTGCCTGTCTATAACCTGCTTTGCCATAGGCCAGAGCAGCTTCTTTATTAACCAATGATAGCAACACATATTCACAGCATACAGAAAGACCATCCCACAGCACATTACCACTTTACACATTGAAAATTTTACCAGACCATTTTATAATTTGATACCATTGATTGCACTATTTAATCAAGATAAAATTTACACAATATGTAGGTAAACTTTCAAAAATGTAATTTAGTGTATTCACAATGTTGCACAACTACCAACTTCTTCAGTAGAAAAAAAGCCTCATATTTATTAAAAGAATTCATTAAATTACCCAGATAGTACTTCCTCGCCATTCATATGAGCTAAAATGTTATTTTCCATTTTGTAGGTTTTCCTTTTATATTCACTTTTATTAACTTATTCTTTAAAATTTTTATACATGCTTATAATCCATTCTTGTCACACTCACCCCTCCAACTTTTCATCTCCCTTTTTCACCTGCAACACTATATTATCAATGAAAGTGTTTTCATGATGTTTATGAAGTCTAGTTGATGCCGTTTTCTATGATTGCTTGTACTTCAGTGTCAAATCTGAGATTCTACATAAAACGCTACTCAACTCTCCTTAAAATATTCTAGAAAAAGTCAAATTTGTAGGCCAGTTTCATAAAGTGTCTCTAGAAAAAGCAATTGCTTTCTTATGTAAACTGTTCTAAGTTATATGAAAAGATAAAATATTGAACTCATTTCAACAGTTACATTGATATTGGTACACGGACCAAACGATGCTTCCTCAAGAAAAGATGTCATGTGAGCTGGAGAGATGGCTCAGAGGTTAAGAGCAATGGACTGCTCTGTCAGAGGTCCTGGATTTGTTTCCTAGCACCCTTATCAGTTGGCCTACAACTGCCTATAACTCCAGGGGTCCTCTTCTCTCTGGCCTCTGAGGGTAAATGCATAAATGTGGTGCCCATGAATACATGCAGACACATACATTTATGTACAAAAATAAGTAAATCTTAAAAAAATAAAGATTTCTTGAGCCAAGTTCATTTATGTGGAGACATGCACCATAAATAAATTTGCATCTTTGGCTTTTCTCTTTACTTTGGCTTGGTGTGTTTCTTTTTCCTTATAAATATAGCTACAGTGTTTCTTTTTTCTTGTAAAATACAACTACAGATGTAGTTAATAAGTAGACAGTAAAATGCAAAGATATAACATAAAGAACTGGTTGGAATTTCCTTACATTGATAAGTTAGAGGATAAAAGACATTTGGCCATTTATACATATGCATAAGAAAAACTTTGGTAAAATATTAAACAACTATTTAGGATAAAAACTCTCAGCAAAATTGTATTAGAAGGTAATTCTCTTTTTAAAACCACTTTCCCCTGTTATTAAACATAGATTCTTTTCTTCATACAATATATCCTATTACAGTTTCTCCTTCCTCTACTCTTCCAAGTTCTTCCCCACTTCCCTTCCCTTCTGGATGTAGTCCTTTTTTGTCTCTCATTGGAAAAGAACAGGCTCATTAGAAGAGAAGTGTCATTTCATAACATCTACAAGTTTGACTAAATTTGAAATGTTAGAAACATCCACATTAAAGTCAAGGACAAGATGGAGATGTATAACATCATCTATTGTTTAAACATGAAATACATAGCAACAGTAGTGAAGCAAAGAACTATATAAGAGGCAAGAATATCAAGAAAGAAATGATAAATGGTATGAGTCTCTAACTGGAAAATTCCAACAGAATTATTTTGTAAAATACTCAAATTAATCAGAAACCAGAAATCTGCTAAATACATCACTAAATCCAAAAACTTTGCCACATGAAACAAACAAACAAATAATATAAGCATAATAGCAAATAACTAAGATTTATCCATAAATAAACACAACAACAATGTATAAAAGCTTTTTGTAAGCAAATACAAAAAGAAATTTAGGGAAATGTAGTCAATAAATAAATCAGTACATTTGTTCAAAGGGAAATACCTAATGTGAAGATGTCATATCTTAAATTGTTTACATATTTACCATATGATGGACAAAAAATTGTGTTCCTAACTTTATATATTGAAACTCCAACCTTAAACCATAGCCAAGAAAATTCTGCCATATATAGGTCTTTAGGCAAGTCTGTAAGGCATTTTCTTGATAAGTACTGTAGATTAAACAATCCTTATGCTCTTAGACAAAATACAAATTTAAGATCTTAGAAAATTCCAGAAAAGAAATTACGGATGACTCAAATGTGAGGAAATCATCAAATATGTTTGCCTTATTTATTACTAAACAAACATGCTAAATGATTTATTTCATTTATGTTGTTTCAAGTACATTTATGAACTGCAGGTTTAGTTCCAAAATATAAAATTTGAAAATAGTTATGGCATTTTGTTACAGCAATCAAAGGAGACTGATACAGTGCTTTTCACTCAGCATCCAATGTGGTGTCCAGACTTGGATTGTTGTTTATGAAACTTAACCCTGGAAAACATAGGCAAAGGAATAAAAGAACAATATTAGTAATAGATAAAGAGCAAAACTAAGAATCCTTGACAAAGAGTAAGTATCGACTAAATTAGTACTTGTATTTGGGCAAGTGGTCATATTCCCTGAGAAAAAGACAGGTCTGTAGCCTGTAACTGAAGAAGACAATAGAGTCAGTTGGAGGAAAATGTTAAAATTTCACTCTAGTCTTTTCCGTGTGTGACAATGAATCTGTCCTGCTTCACTGAAGGATCTGGGTCAGTGTCTTGGATTCTGTCAGTAATGCAGAGGTCATACTGAGGCAGTGCAAAGGTTTGAATTGAGGCAGTATGATTCTAGAAGCTTATAACATCTTTATTTTACTAATAGTTATTTCTTGCTGAGAAATGGCCTTTAAAATAGTAGTATATCAAATGGTTACAGGATAGTTACATGATAGATAAAAATAGTAAGATATCAAGTATAAAAAATTGAATGTTTCATATATAAGAAGAATAAGTAATCTTTCATGAAAAACAATAGACACATATTTCTTAGGGGCATAAATATATATGCTAATGTA
The DNA here is from genome assembly GCA_902168415.1 of Peromyscus melanophrys. Taxonomy (NCBI): domain Eukaryota; kingdom Metazoa; phylum Chordata; class Mammalia; order Rodentia; family Cricetidae; genus Peromyscus; species Peromyscus melanophrys. Next base: position 58,000 of record CABHPR010126230.1, on the reverse strand, counting down.
AATGGAGACAAAAAATTGTACAGCTCAGGTACTTCCAATTAAAAGAGTAGACAGAAGATTCTAAAATCCAATATTAACTGGCGAACAGATCCAAATTCATAGTGGCTTTTTCTCTTACAACCCCAACATCTATTCTGGGATCCTGGCAGCTTCTTCATCTGCATCCAGTGTCTGAATCTGATCCAAGGCTTGCAACTGGGAAACATCTCAGAGCATTCTTGGAGTTGATATTTTCAAGGAACCTTTAAAGAAATAGCCAAGATGAACATTTCCACCCTCCACCCCCTTACATGCCGTGAATGCCCAATGCCATGCAACCGTGACAACCCGCTGAAAAATCCAGAGCCCATCCCATGCTTTCATCACTGGGAAACCTCAGGTATATTTGGCAATGCAAGATAGTACTGGCTTCTACCTCTTTGATTAGTGATTTCTTCAGAGGAGAAAAGTGACAGAAAGATTAAAGGTGATGGCATTTAGAACTTTGCCCCTGTGCTCTCTGTTACGTGTGAACAGAACCCTGCATTGTTCCTTCCCCGAACCCAATGGTAAGAGACTTCCGGGTATGGCAGACATTCCCAACTTGAGCTCACATCTTCCTTGAAATACTAAGGAGCAAATGAAGCCTTTGATCTCAGGTAAGTGGACTCAGGTCAGCAAAGGAAAACGTTTTCTGAGGTTTACAAGAAATAAAGGTTAAGATTTTGAGTGAGAACTGAGGGGACTCTCAACATAGCAACAGAGGGTAGACACAGACCTTTGCCCTTGTTATCTACCCTCGGAGACCTTTGGGTCGGGCTATTGGGGAGTCAGGCTTCAGGGAGGTAGGGACCTTGTTCTATGGTTTATGGTTTCAACTGAAGACTAAAATCTGTTTAGCCTCTATTGGCAGCTCTGGAATCCCCAGAAAGGATAGCTGGCTAGGGCCCTGCTTCATTTTTCTCTTAATGGTTACTGATACAGCTTCAGAGGAGCTATAAATGGGAAATTCTGATTGCATAATGATCTTCAATGTAAATTCAAATGTGGCATGATGATTTTAAAGGCAAATTTAGTGATCATTTCCTATTTCATGGAACCTAGACCTGCTAGCACCTGCTCTTAGCTCTAGCCTGCCCAAGGCAGGGCTACCCAGGCGTCAATCAAACTCATACTTACTCTCTAATTTCTTTTAATGGGTTCTCAGCAGGGCAAACTAACTGAGGCAAGGGCACTGTAGATTCTTAATACATTGCTGTTACAGAAGTTTGTAGATGTAAGCATAGTTTAAAGACCAAGGTGGTCTCACCGTTCTTCAGATGCACACACCATCTCATCCTGTCATCCCTAGGAGCCTGCATTACTTGCTCTTTGGTTTTTACTCCGTGACCAGAATCACCATGCCTCGTGGTCATAAAAGTAAGCTCCGGGCCCGTGAGAGACGCCATCAAGCCCGAAGTGAAAGCCGGTCTATTCAAGAAGCTCAGGCCACTAAAGCAGAAGAGAGAGAGACCCCTTCCTCCTCTTTTCCCCTTTGTAGTAGTGATGTCCAGAGCTTCTCTGCTGCCAAGTCACGTGGCAAATCTAAGAAGTCTCAGAGGCCCACCACTGCTTCTGTAAGTGCTCCATGCATCAAGTTGGATGAAGGTGCCAAGAACAAAGATGAGAAGAGATCAAGCACTTCCCGGGCACTGCCCTCAACTAGTTATTCATCTTCAACCCAGAGAGATGACCTTGCAGTTTCACTGGTACTCTTCATGCTTCGAAAGTATAACAACAGGGAGCTAATAACAAAGGAAGACATACTAAAGCAGGTCATCCCACAGAGCAAGGAGGAGTTCCCCGAAGTTCTTAAGAAAGCCTCTGAGCTCATGGTGCTGGCCTTTGGTATTGATGTTAAGGAAACTGACCCAATCAGGCACTGCTATGGCCTTGTCAGCATATTAAGTCCTATTGGTGATGAAATTATGCATGGTGAGGCAATAATGCCCAAGAGTGGCCTCTTGATGACAATCCTGTGTGTGATCTTCATGAATGGTAACTGTGTTAATGAGGAACATGTCTGGAAAGTGCTTAGTGAGATGGGGGTACATCCTGGAGTCAATCACTTCATCTATGGAAATGTCAAGAAGCTCATCACTAAAGACTTTGTGAGTGAGGGGTACCTGGAGTATCGGAGGGTACCCTACAGAGGTTCTCAATGTTATCAATTCTTGTGGGGTCCCCGGGCCCACTATGAAACCAGCAAAATGAGAGTCCTTGAGTTTCTGGCCAAGGTCCATAACACTGTTCCCAGTGCCTTCCCATCCTTGTATCAGGAGGCTGTGAGAGATGAGCAAGAGAAAACCCGAGCCAGATTTGCATCTATGATTCTTGTTGGTATCATAGCCAGTGCACAGTCCAATGACAATTCCAGCAATTCCTCCAACCAACAATGAAGTCTAAAAATATTGCTTTCCATCACTTTTAAAGAGAACATTCAACCAACTAGTGGGAGCCTGAGGTGATGTTGGAGAGAAAACAGTGCATCTCATATTTATAGCCTTACTCTACATGAATAACTTCAGTTTAGCATTTCAAAGTTTTCAAAATTTACTTCTTTTAGAAACGTTGAGTTAGCGTCACCATCTAAGTATGTGACTGATATATGTTATACAGTCTACATTGTTTATGATGCTTAATAGTTAAGAGTTTCAGTATTGAAAGCAAATTAAGAAAAATTCATCTTAGTCAACTGAAACAAGAAAACATGGCATCAAAATAGGCATTTTCTTAGAATATAAAAACTTTCAATAAAATTGTTTACAACAAGAAAATGTAAAAAACGTAGTGGATGACGAACTCTTGGCTTTTCTGCTTTCCATTCTACAAAATAAAATAAAATTAAGCTTATGTATTTGGATGTGTTTCATTCATTCAACAATGTAGGAACATAAATTATAATACAGTTAACTTCTTAATCACTGACATTTTTATTCCCCAAGCAAACATTTACCAAACATATGTTCTTTGTAAATAGGAATGATTTGTAGGGAGGAAGAAGACAGAGAAGGAAGAGGAGGAGGAGGAGGAGCAGGAGGAGGTGGAGGAGGAGGAGGAAGAGGAGGAGGAGGAGGAAGAAGAGGAGGAGGAAGAAGAGGAAGAGGAGGAGAAAACAATGTCAAGATGATGAATGAGTCACTGTTTTTAGACTTTTAGAGTCTAGGAGCAACTATTAAATAAGATGGCACTCTATTCTCTAACACATAAATGACAAATGCAAGGGAGGGTATGGAGTAGGTGTGAGAATTGGAGTCCTTATAAAAGGAGTCACACACAAAACAAGACAATTTGGGGCCTAAGAAAACCTCATACCTTTCCTAAGTGGAAGACAGAGCTCAGCTAAGCTGAGTATTGGATCAAAAGAAGGTGTGGAAGTGGTGATCAGGGCCTGGTCCCAAGTATGGTGTGTCATAGAGGTAAAAGAAAAAAACTCTAATACAAAACTACTATTAGTAGTTAGTTTGAAATCTTGTATCAGCCCAAATTATCTCCACCACAGGTGAGATAGAAAGTGCCTCCAATTCCCAGAGTAGATGAACACAGTAAACAGAGCATGTGTTATAAATATAATATATTGCTATTATATGTAATATATACGAGTACATATTATATGATTATATAATATATTACATAATATATAATTATATAAGTTATATATAATACATCACATTTATTATATAATTATATTATGTTGTATGTTATATATTATATGTCACATATACAATAGTTAATATTACATATATGTATTTTAATATATAACATATATTATATAATACACATGTATATTTAGATATATTTAGTGATATTATATAATACATATTATGTTATATATATTATACATGATATGTGTATATAAGAATGATATATATACACATATATATATATATATATATATATATATCATTCTGTCTGGTGCCTGTGGAGTCTGGAACAGGGTATCAGAACCCTTAGAAGTAGAGTTATGACCTTCCCAATGTGGATGCATTCTAGGGGCATTAAGCTGCATCCAGTCTTAGAGGATTCCTGTCCTAGTTTATTTACATTGACTGTCAACTTGACACAGCCTAGAGTCATCTAAGAGAGGAACTTCCTTTTTTTTTTTTGGTTTTTCGAGACAGGGTTTCTCTGTGTAGCTTTGTGCCTTTCCTGGAACTCACTTGGTAGCCCAGGCTGGCCTCGAACTCACAGAGATCCGCCTGCCTCCACCTCCCAAGTGCTGGGATTAAAGGCGTGCGCCACCACTGCCCGGCAAGAGGAACTTTCTAGATTAGTCTTGCCTGTGTGTATGTCTGTGTGTGGGGGAGATTATCTTGATTTTTATTGGAGGGCCCAAGTCCTGGCGGGCAGCACCATTCACTAGGCAGGTGGTCCTGGCTTGTATGAGGAAGTTAGCTAAATATGAGCCTGCTTGTGAGACAAAACACAGCTTACCTTAATGTTTACAGCATCAAACTCCTGATTGAGTTCTTATATTGACTTACCTCAACAACAGACTCTAATTCATAGCTGAAATAAGCCCTTTTACTCTTCCAAGTTACTTTGGTTGAAATATTTTATCATTACAACAAAAGGAAACTAGATTGATTCCCCAATATGCAAAACAATCTTCCAACAGTGAAAGATTTACTGGTTTTTAGGGAATTTTCTTGCTAGCCAGAGGGTATATATATATATATATATATATATATATATATATATATACACATATATATACATATATATATATTTGATGTCTCATTTTATATTAATTATATATTGATGTCTCAGCACTGTTTATTCAAGGACATCTCTTACATTTAAAAAGAAAAAGGCAAAAGATACATCACATCATAAAGGGCAGTATCATCTGGGGTCAAAAATATCACAATAATAACTGCTGTTTTTTCACTAGTCTATGGGAGGTGCATTCTAAACATTATGTACAACAGTCCTGGAAAAGAGGGCTTGTCAGAGCCATTTTGATGAAGAACTCAAGACTCATGTTGTTTGAGTGTGCCCAGTTAAGACACTTACCAGGCTTTTCTTTTAGGCCACCTATCAGCTCCCAAATCACCACACAGAGACATTATTAGTTTTGAATGTTCAGTCTCTCTTAGGCTCATTTCTGGCTAGCTCTTTTAACATAAATTAACCTCTTTCGCTTTATCTTTTTATTTTTCTTTATGTATGTCCTACTCTGTGTCTGCTGGCTCGGGGCTATGTGGCTGGCCCCAGGTATATTGCTTTCTTTCTCTCTCATTCTCATCCCTTTCTTCTCTATATTTCTTCCTCTCTTGAGTCCATATTTCTCCTCCTTTTTATTCTCTATCCCTGCCAGCCTTGCCTATCCCTCTTCTGTCTAGCTATTGACCACTCAGCTTTTTATTAGACCAATCAGGTGCCTTAGGCAGGCAAGGTGAAACAGCAACACATCTTTTCATAATTAAACAAATGCAGCATAAACAAATATAACACATCTTTACATCATTAAACAAATGCAGCAGTCACATGTAGTATACCTTCACATAGTTAAAGTAATATTCTGCATCATAAACAAATGTAACACATATTTACTTAGTTAAAGTAATATTCCACAGCATATACAGGTAGTCAATGGTAGTACTAAGACAAGACTTCTGCAATAAATTCCTCTATAGCCACATTTTGTCTCTCATGCCAGCCTAATGAAGATCTTCTTTTAATTCATTTTTATTCTCACCACTCCACATTTCTATTAGGAAATGAAATCAAATAATTAAAGAAAACATCTTGGTGTCAAGGTACTAACTGAAGGTTTAAAGAAGGTCAGGTGAGAGTGAGATTCAAACTGTTTGTAGAGTTTGTTTCCTGAGGCTCTTTTACCCATAGCCCTAAGGATCTTTGAACAACGATTCTACCCTGGACTCTTAGCTGTTTCCTGCATTACAGTGTCTCTCTCCTGGATCTTCATGATTGTGCCCCACTGTGTATGCTGCATTTGTCCTTTAGGTTACTTTTTCTTGCCCTTCTTTTCTGGAGGCTGCATTGCTCCTCTCTTGCTGGAGGAACAGCCCAGTGTCTCTTGCTTCTCCCTGATGTTGAGGCCTCTGTGTCCCTCCAAGTCCTGTCGCTCACTGTGGCCCCTTTATCATATATAAGCTTCTTCCATATAATTGTTCACTTTAGACAGAGAAGTTTACAGTCTAGAGTCTGATCTTCTAGGTCAAACCTAGAGTTTGATCCTGTAGGTGATTTCAGATCCAGTGGTGAGTGGAACCTGACTTGGGACAGAATCTCCTGCTTTTCAGTTTGTTATCCTAAAGTCAAAGCAGAAGTTTTGGAAACTACCTGACATTTGAGGTCACATTTAATGAGATTTGCTAATAAAGGATGTAATGACAATATCTGAAATGACAGAGCCAGTCAAAATTTACCCCATGAATAGTCTTCCCCAAGGAGAAGCACATCAATTGTTTATCTAATACAAAATGATCAGCCCAGAAAATATACATACAAGTAACATAATACTATATGTATGCAATAGCAATTAATGGATAAAAAGAAGTCATGAATTTAAAAGGGAGCAAGTTGGGGTATGTAGGAGTGTTTGGAGGGAGGAAAGGGAAAGGGAGAAATGTTGTAATTATAATTATATTCTCAGAAAAAAATAAAAATAAAAAAAGGAAAAATATCCCATGAGTATTTAATGAGAAAAGAGCATGGGGACCACTGTGTAAGCAAAAACATCTACTGAGGTTGAATCCTGAAAGCCCAGGAGTCTTTCTAAGATAACATTTCTTTGGAAAAGGAGGCTGGCTAGCTGGAGAGACAGCACATCAGTTGAGCATAAGTGCTGTGCTTGCAGAGGACCAGAGTTCAGTTCCCAACACCCATGTAAGGTGGCATGGACCTACTTGTAAATCTAGCTCCAGGGGATCCATGAAGTTTCTGGACTCCATGCGGTCACACACACACACAGTACACATACACACACACACACACACACACACACACACACACACACATATATCACCTCAGATACACACATGTACATACAATTAAAAATTACAAATCTTAAAAATGGTTCTATGGCAGATATACTATCTATGGTAGGAAAATAAATAATTCAATAATATTTCAGTGATCTATGTCTGTCTGTAAACTCCTGAAGATAATTTTGCTTTTATGTAATAGCATATATATTATTATAGCCTCAAATTTGAATACTGTATAAAATAATAATTCATCTTTTACCACATTTCTCCTGAACTCATTCATGTTTTTCCTCAATAATCACAATTAATTATTTATTTTAAAATTTTATTTCAGAATCTTGTCATAAATGTACCATAATGGACCACTGTAAATTTTTGGTTTGTTGCTTTTGTTTTCCTATCACACAACCTGGTCTGAAATTCATTGTGTATGTCAGATGCCCTTGAACTCAGTGCACATATTATTCTTTCTCTTCCTTTTATCAATGAGAAAATAGAGTGCAGGATCTTTATGATAGCATGCACAGGCTGGAATCCGTGTGTGTGTGTGTGTGTGTGTGTGTGTGTGTGTGTGTGTGTGTGTGTGTGTGTTTAATTTAACCAGCCTTCTCTCAATGGTAATATACATTGTTTTTCACATTTTATTATGGTTTCTAGAACTTATATCAAAATCTTTGAACATGAAAGCCCTTGCAAATATGAATTTTTATAGGAAAGGGATAACTAGATGAAAATTATATTAAAAGGGAATATGATGATTGTATTTATTAATATATCTGAAAAATTCCAATAAAGTGGCCAAATTTTTGGGTACAAATTTATTGTCTTGTTGTTATTTTAATTTATCTATTTTGAAGTAGTCTAAGAATAACATTAACTTATTCCTTCATCCATAAAACATGGAACTTCTGTAGGGCTCTCTTGAGGACCACAATTTTTATGGGCATGCTTTAAGACAATGGGTATTTTTTTATTCAAAGAAAAAAGGAAATTGATTCTTATAGGCTAGGTACCCTTGGCTACTTTGGAATATCAAGAGGTCCTGGGATTAGAGATATATGATGAATCTATGAGAAAATAGCAACAAGCCCAGAGAACAGAGGAAGTATTAAAGCCAGTATGAAGTCTTTTGTTTATAAAATATCAATTATCCAATGTAGAAGTCTAAGGTAACTTTTTCTTATCAGTAACAACAAAGTGTTGCTGCATCCTTTCTTCTTTTCCTTTCTACAAGAACATTTTCTGTTATCCTATCCATTCTCCTTTGTTTCTCACTATGTATATGATTAATTTTTTTGAGTCAATGTTTACTGTAGCTCATGATGGGATGGGACTGTAGCTCAGGCTGTCCTTCAACAAGTGATAATTCTACTTCATCTACTTGATGGTTGGGATAGCAGACATGGACCACCATGCCTGGCTATTTTATTAAATATTTGTGAAGCAATTTCCAAAATGGCTCAGTTTTTAAGATTTACTTATTTTATGTGTATGTATGTTTGGCCCAACTGTATATATGTGTACCACATACATTCATGGTATCTGAAGAAGTCAGAAGAGGGCTTTGAATCTCTTGGAAATGGAGTTATGGATGATTGTGAACCACCATGATGTGGGGCTGGAAATTGAACCTGGGTCCTCTGCAAGAGGGGAACAAGTGTTATTAATTGCTGAACTATCTCTCCAGCCCCATGCAACATTTTTGTATTAATACAATGTATCATTATTTTACTTGCTTCATATTAATAGTGTTTTAGGTCATCAGTATTTTTAATTTTAGTTGTTCTCTTCAGTATGTATCATGTACAGACTAACATATACATTTTTAAAATGTTTCTAAATTGTATTGAGTAACAGCTAGTAATTTTTTTTTCGAAAGAGGGTTTCTCTGTGTAGCTTTGGAGCCTGTCCTGGAACTCATTCTGTAGAACAGACTAGTTTGAACTCACTAAGATCTGCCTACCTTTGCCTCCTGTGTCCTGGGATTAAAGACATGTGCCACTACTACCTGGCCTAGTAATTTTTGGGTTTGTTTTTTGAGACATGGTTTCTCTGTGTAACAGCACTAGCTGTCCTGGAACTCACTCTATAGACCAGGCTGGCCTCAGAGAGATCCACCTGCCTCTGCCTCCTGAATGCTGGGATTAAAGGCGTGCGCCGCTACTGGCTGGCAACAGCTACTGTTTAATATATTGTAGCTATAGTAAATAAACCAGCTATGCAATACAATAATGATTTAATGTGATGTCTTTTAGTCATTATTATGGTTTTAAATTGAAAACTCTCTAGTGTGCTTAAATAATTTCTGAGGGGCTCTTAGACCATTTCTTTATTTGTGAAGTTTCCATTCAGAATTTTTGACAATTTTATCAGCAGCACCATGAACCAAAACAAAGCAAAGAAAGCAAACAAAACAAGGCCTTAATGTGCAAGGGTCAGGTGAGCACCCCCATACTAGACATTTGAGAAGACAATGCTAATTCAAAGCATGATGTGGTAAACCTTAGACATTAGCTGTTCTTCCTTGCTCTTCAAAACATTGACCGCTAAAATTGATGGTTGTAGAACAGCAGCATCATATTCTATTACCCCTTTTACCAGACATTTGTCATCATTAGCTGCTATTTTTCATTCACATTCACTAACAGTTCTTAAGGTCAAGCTGTTTTTAATCTTATTATTCAGGTGTTCCATAGGATAATATGAAGTCATTATTATACTGAGTAGTCATTTTCCTTATTATAGCTAGACAATATGCTCAACATAGCTGTTAATCTTTGAATCCAGGGCAGAATGTATACATTAACCAGACAAAGTGGTGCAAACTCTTTCTCCAGGTACTCAGATGGCATAAGCAGAAAGAGCACCATCATGGAAGTTTGAGGAGAGCCTGGCCAACCCACCGAAACTTGATATCTACGTAGTACCTTCAGAAAATCCTAAAAAAAATTCAAAATCAGCCCTCAAGTACAACTGGAGTTTTCACTGTTAATTGCAAATTAGTATTATTTTCCAGGAGACAAATAGGTTTTCAATAGTATGTTTCGATAACGTTTTGCTGATATTTTTAGTTATTATTTCAGTCACACCTACCGATAGATGTTCTAATAGGTAATCTTTCAAGATAAACTAAGGAATGGTTGTAAATTTGTTATAGTTTACATTAAATTTTAAACACAAATTCATGTTTTTGTAATAGTATAGGTGGCATTTTTTTTTTTTTGGTTTTTCGAGACAGGGTTTCTCTGTGTAGCTTTGGGCCTTTCCTGGAGCTCACTTGGTAGCCCAGGCCGGCCTCGAACTCACAGAGATCCGCCTGGCTCTGCCTCCCAAGTGCTGGGATTAAAGGCGTGCGCCACCAACGCCCGGCGTTGTAATAGTATAGGTGGCATTATAAATGTGCTTTTGCTAACTAGGTTCTTACTACAATCCCTAGGGATGTTTCACTTATATTTCTAGTGTGAACTGATAATAGAATAACCCATTTACAAATAACAGGAACAAAAAGCCCATGACATCAGATAATTGAAATCAAAGCAAAAATAAGCAGGAGTATCTCATCAAGAATTTATAAAAGCCAAAAACAAAGGCTTCCCAGATGGCTCAGCATGTAAAGGTGCCTGCTAACAAGTCTTATGACCTGAGTTCCACCCCAGGAGAATTCCATATGGTAGAAGAGAACCAACTATTGCAAATTGTTTTCTGACTTCCACATACGTGCTATGCTACATACACTCACACACAGTGGGTAAAAAAAAAGGTCAAACAACAACAACCACAACCCGAATAACCAACCACAAACAAAAGAAACCTGATGCTTGTTGTTCGGAGAGAGTCCAACAGGAAGTAATACTGATTTCACTCAAATCGTAGAGACTCCATCTTAATTTTACTTCTGTGTATTCCTGTTTCCATCAGACATCTGTTGTCATTAGCTGATGTTTTCATTCACATTCACAAAATGATATATATTAAGGTAAATTTTGATTTTTATTTTGTCATTCAGTTGTTAGTTAGGATGAACTACATCCTAACATGTTACAGTCTTCAGATAAATGTTTAGCAAATCCTGTTTTCATGTTTTGCAACAGAGTAGTTCAGACAACTCTCTTAACATACCATGAGCTGACCAGCATGCTGATGCCATCCCTCCCAGTAATATATGTGCTAGGTCACACATGTGCTGACATCTTCCCTTTGTATTCTTTCATTATTGAGATTATGTATTCCAGATATAAGTCCTTTGTCAAACATATATGTCATTTACATCTTTGTGAAGACTCTCATTGATTTTTTTTGGCTGTGGATTAAATCTAAGGCCTTTCACATGCTCAGCAAATATTCTACAACTGAGCAGTATTTCAAACTCTATTTATTTATTTATTTATTTATCTATCTATCTATCTATATCTATCTATCTATCTATCTATCTATCTATCTATCTATCTATCTATCTATTTATTTATTTATTTATTGAGACAGAGTCTCATGAACTTGCCCAAACAAGATTTCAAACTCTATTTACTGATTTATTTATTGAGGCAGAATGTCATGAACTTGCCCAAACAAGATTTGATCCTATGATTTTTTAAGCCTCAGATTCCACAGCAGGTAGCTGGAATTACAGGCCTATACCAACAGGACAGAATTTAATTTTTCAAATATAAGTTTTGTTAAGAGTATTTTGTTAAGATGATTACTTAATTGTGCTTAATAATCTTTGCTATAATTAATGACTTTTTATTGAAAAGAGTTTTTTTCCCACTTAGAATATCCTCATTATAGTTTCCTCTCCCTTGACTTCTCCCAGTTCCTCCCCACGTCCTCTCCCATCTGGATCCACTTCTTTTCTGTCTCATTAGAAAACAAACAAGCTTCTCAGAGATAATAATAAAATATAATAATAAAAACAAAAACTAACATTAGAGCAGGACAAAACAAACAAACAATCAGAAAGAAAAGAGCCCAAGAAAAGGCACAAGAAAAAGACAGAGCTGCAGAGATTCACTCTTCGATGCACTCAGGAATTCCATTATCAAAGGTAAACCAGAAGCCATAACATATACACAAAAGACTGGGAGGGCAAAAGAGAGAATAAAAATATATAAAAGTTAAAAAATAAAATAAAAAATAAGATAGAATTCTTAAAAAAGGAAAAGACAACATGAGACAGGAACCTGCAAAGATGCCACTGAGTTTATTTTCTGTTGGCCATCTACTGCTGGGCATACACCCTGCCCTTAGAGAGTAGTTTGCTTCCCCAATGAAACTCTTTGTTGGAATAAACTAAATTTTAACTTGTTAGTGGCTATCAATTGGAAATAGGTTCTAGGTTAAGATATTCGCCAACATGTGTCCACTGGTCCTTTCAGCTGATTCAGACCCCTGCAGGCCCTGTGCTGATAACTCAGTATCTCTGAATTCATATTTGCCTCCTGGTTTCCTTGATGTCTTCCATCCCATCTGGCTCTTATACTATTTCTGTCTCCTTTTCTGAGGGGTTCCCTGAGCCCTGAGGTGAGAGAATTGGTGAAGACGTCCCATGTAGAGCTGAGTGTTCCAAGGTCTCTTACTCTCTGCATAATGACAGGCTCTGGGTCTCTGTATTTGTTCCCATCTTTTGCAGTAGGAAGATTCTCTGATGGTGCCTGAGCAAGGCACTGATTTATAAGTATGGCAAAATGTCATTAGGAGTCATTTTATTAATTTTTTTAGAACAGTAGTATTTGGTTTTATCCTAGGAATCTAGGCTTTCTAGACTCAGACTTCTGGTTACCCAAGCAGTGTCAAGTATGAGTTCTATCCTATGGAGTGGACCTTAAGTCAAATAAGATATTGGTTGGTTGCTCCTACAAGATTTGTGCCACCATTGCCCTCACATATCTTGCAGGAACCAGTGTAGATCAATGGCTTGATGGGTGTTTATGTTTCTCCTTTAGTAATTTGCAGAATACCTTCTTGAATCAAAGATGCTAGCCTGTAGAGGTGAGGTTCAATGTAGGCACCAGTTCAAATCAATCCCAGTATTGGAAGCTTCATTTGGTAACAACAGATGGCCAGTTGGGGATCTGTCTATTTCATTATTTTGCAATTTCATTTAGCTCTCTTTAATATATGTATAAATTTTGAAGCTTCTACTGTATTCTGTTTCCATACTGCCCCTCAAATGACCCTTAAGTTTAGCTGCCTCTCCCTATATTCCCTCTTTCGTGCCCCTGGGGAGATATATTTGACCCTCTGTAGTAACTTACTTTATTCCTAACCTCTGTGGTGCCCCATATTGTAGCTTGGCTATCATTGACTTAACAGCTAATATCCACATGTAAACGAATGCATACCATATTTGACTTTCAGGTTCTGGATTACCTCACTCAGGATTTTATGTGAGATAATATTTTTAACTGTGAATATCATGATTTTATTTTTTAATGGCTGAGTAATACTCCATTGTATAAATAAACATATTTTCTATATCCATTCATTTGTTGAGTTTTTTACTAATCTCTGCCTATTATGAACAGAGTAACAATGAACATGGTTGAGCAAGTGTCTCTGTGGATATATGTCCAAGAATGGTATAGCAGGATCTTGAGGCAGATCTATTTCCAACCTTCCTGAGGACTGCACACTGATTTCCATAGTGGCTATACAAGTGTGCATTCCATTCAGCAACAGATGAATGTTCTCCTCACTCTACGTCCTTGCCAACATGAACTGCCATATGTTTTATTGGTAATAAACATTCTGATGGGTATAAAATGGAATCTCAAAGTAGTTTTGATTCACATTCCGTGATGGCTAAAAGTATTGAACATTTCTTTGTCTCTCAGCCTTTTGAGTTTCCTTTTTTGGGAATTCTATATCTAGTTCTATACCCCAATTTAATTGGGATATTTGTTGGCTTGATATCTAGTTTTTTTAAATTTTAGTTCTTTATGTATTTTAGATAATTAGCCCTCTAACAGATGGGTAATTGTTAAAAAAATCTTTGTCTATACTGTAGGCTCCTGATCTGTCTGAGTTATGCTGTCCTTTGCCATGCAGAAGCTTCTCAGTTTCATGAGTCCCATTTATTATTTATTTATCCTGGTGCCTGTGCTATGTTCTATTCAGAAAGTCTTTTCCCATGTCAATGAGTTAAATGCTATTTCCCATTTTCTCTTCTCTCTAGTTCAGTTTATAGGGCTTTAGTTTGAAGTCTTTGATCCATTTGGACTTAAGTTTTGTGAAGGTTGGTAAGTATGGATCAATTTGGATTATTCTACATGCAGTCCAGTTTGAGTACCATCATTTGTTGAAGATGTTGTCTTTTTTTCTAGTGTTTATTTCAGGCTACTTTATGAAAAATCATGTGTCTATAGGTGTATGGATTTATGTCTGTTATTCAAGTTGTTTCCACTGATCAACGTGTCTGTTTTTTAGCCAATATCATGCTGTTTTTTATTACTATAATTATGTAATACAACTTGAAATCAGGCATGATGATACCTCAATCAATTCTTTTATTATTCAGGATTCTTTTAACTGTCTTTATTTTTTGTGTGTGCTTACATATGAAGCAAAAATTTTCCGTTCAAGATCTGTGAAGAATTGTGTTGGAATTTTGATGGGGATTGCATTGAATCTATAGATTGCTTATGGTAGAATGGCCATTTTTACTATGTTAATACTACTGATCCATGAGCATGGTAGATCTATCTTCTGATATCTATTTTATTTCCTTCTTCAATGACTTGAAGTTAATGTTATAAAAATATTTCACTTGCTTGCTTAGAGTTACCCCAGGATATTTATATGACTTGAGACTATTGTGAAAGGTGTTGTTTCCCTGATTTCTTCCTCAGACCATTTGTCATTTATATATAGGAAGGCTATTGATTTTTGTGAGTTAATTTTGCATCCAGGTACTTTACTAAAAGTACCTGCTGGCAGAATTTCCAAGTGGAGTTTTTAGAATTACCTGTGGATACTACAATTATCATCTGTAAATAATGATACTTCTTCCTTTCTAGTTTGTATACCCTTGATTTTCTTCAATTGTCCCATTGCTCCAGCTCAGACTTCAAATTCAATATTGGATTGTTTCTGATTTTAGTGGATTTTTTTTTTAGTTTCTCTCCTTTTAAGTTGATGTTGGTGATGGGTTTACAGTAAATTGTCTTTTTATCTTTAGGTATATCCCTTATATCATTAATCTCTCAAGGACTTTTATCATGAAGGGGTGTTAGATTTTGTCAGAGGTCTTTTCTGAATGTAATGAGATGATCATGTAGGTTTTTTCATCTTTCAGATTGTTTATATGGTTATTTATTAATTTACATATTTTGACATTATTTACATTTATTTATTTACATATGTTGAACCATCCCTAGATATCTTGGATGAAGCCTACTTGATCATGGTGGATGATCCTTTTGCTGTGTTCTTGGATTCAATTTGCAAGTATTTTACTGTGTAGGGCATACATGGGCTGCAAAGAGGGTGCTGAAAGAAATTTAGATAAATAGAGCTTAAGCTTTAAGCTGTTTGTGCAGAGAGTGGATGCATATGGTACCAGAGGAAGTTAGTTTAAGCTGTTTTTACAGAGAATAGATACAAAGGAAGGCTAAAAGGAAGTTAGCTTGGGTTGTTTGTATGGAGATTAAAGACAAATAGTGAGAAAGAATGTTAGCTCAAGTTATTTATGCTAAAAACAGGAGATGATGTCAGGGCATAAACAACTTGTAAATAAGGTGATCTTTAAAATGATTGGTTGGTTCCTTCACCCCCTCCTAGGGTTGTGATGTTTTCTGGTATAAAAGAGGCTTACTGCCTAATAATAACCAAGTTCTTGCTTGACTTGACTCCCCGCTGCGTCTGATTGTCTCTGGGTAAGAGGGAGGCTGGGGAACGGGCGAGCGGTGCACACTTACCTTTCCTCCATTCCAGGCCACCTCTTCACAGGTGACTTAAGTTCCCGGTGGGGCAGGTCCCCACATTACTGAGCATTTTTGAATATATGTTCATAAGTGAAACTGGTCTGAAATTCTTTCTTTGCTGGTGTTTATGTAGTTTGGGTATCTGGATAACTGTGACTTCATAAAAAGAATTGGGCTATGTTCCTTCTATTTTTCTTTTATGGAATAATCTGAGAAGTATTGATGTTAGTTTTTCTTTGAAAGTCTGGAAGAATTATGTAGCAAAACCATCTGGACCTGGGCTTTCTTTGGTTGGTAAACTTTTAATGACTGCTACTATTTCACTAGGTTTTATAGGTCTATTTATATTGTTTATCTGATCTTGACTTAACTTTGATAAGCAGTACCTATGGAGAAAATTATCTATTCCTTTTAGATTTTCCAATTTGGTGGAACACAGGTTTTTAAACTATGTCCTTATGTTTTTCTGGGTTTCCTCAGTGTCTCTTGTCATGTCTCACCTTTTGTTTCTGATTTTGTCAATTTGGGTATTCTCTTTTTCTGTTTTAGTTAGTACTGATAAGTGTTTATCTTGTTGATTTTCTCAAAGAGCCAACTCTTAGTTTCATTAATTCTTTGTATTCTTTTTGTTTCTATTTTATTGATTTCAGCCCTCAGTTTAATTATTTCTTGCTATCCTCTTGGGTATGCTCACTTCTATTTTTTCCAAAGCTTTCAGGTGTGCTGTTAAGTTGCTAGTATGAGATTTCTCTATTTTTTTTAATATAGACACTTAGTACTATGACCTTTCCTCTTAGCACTGCTTTCATTGTGTCCCATAAGTTTGGGTATGCTGTGTATTCATTTTTACTGAATTGCAGAAAGTCTTTAATTTCTTTCTTTACTCCTGTCTTGATTCATTTTTCATTCACTAGAGAGTTGTTTTGTAGCACAAATCCTAATTGGTGTTAATAATAAAAACCAGGAGTCAGATATTGGGGTAAATGCTGAAAGATCAGAGAAGCAAAGCAGCCAGCCACTAGAGAATGAATCAGCCTTAAAGGGAGCTGAGCTCCTGTCTCCTCCTGCCTTATATTCCCCCCTCCACCCAGTCATAATTACTTCCTGTCTCTACCTTCCTAGTGCTGGGATTAAAGGCTTGAGATCCCAAGTGCTGGGAACAAAGGTGTATGCCACCACTGCTTGGTTCTGTTTCTCCTTTAGACTGGATCAATCTTGTGTAGCCCAGGGTTGTTTTGAACTCCTGATCTTCCTACTTCTGCCTCCTAAGTGCTGGGATTAAAGATATGTGCCACCACTGCCTGGCCTTAATGGTTATCTAGTGGCTAGCTCCGCACTCTGATCTCCAGGCAAGCTTTAATTGTGAGAGCACAAACAAAATATCACCACATTGTTCAGTTTCTATGATTTTGTAGGCTTCCTTTTGTTTCTGTTGCTGTTGATACCCAGTTTTAATCTGTGGTGGTCTCATGGGATGCATAGAGTTATTTCATCTGTCTTGTATCTATTGAGAGTTGTTTTCTATCTTAGTATGTTGTCAGTCTTGGAGAAAGTACCATGAATTTCTGAGAAAGTATAATCTTTTGTGTTTGGGTGAAATGTTCTGCAAATATCTGTTAGGCCCATTTGTTTTATAACATCTGTTAGCTCCAGTATTTCACTGTTTAGTTTTTGTCTGAATGACCTGACATGGGTGAGAGTGGGTATATTGATGTCTTCTACTATTAGTGTGTGAGGGTCAATATGTGATCTAAGCTGTAGTAGTGTTTCTTTCACAAACTTGAATGACCTTGCTTTCTGTGCAAAGATACTAGGAACTACAATTTTTTCTTGAAGAATTTTTCCTTTGGTGAGTATTTAGTGTTCTTCCCAATCTCTTTTGATTAGTTTTGGTTTGAAGTCTATTTTGTCAAATATTAAAATGACTATGATGTAAGACAAATTACTAACTGGTCTTATTAATAAAAAACCTGGAGCCAAATATTGGGGTAAAAACTGAGAAATCAGAGGAATAGGACAAGCCACAGCCAACCTCATCTTACCAACTCCTCAGCCTCCAGAGAGAGTTACTTCCTGTATACTCATGCCTATATACCTTTCTGTGCCCAACCATCTTACTTCCTCTCTCCACCCAGCTACATTACTTCCTCTTTTTGCTCAGCTCTATCACTTCCTCTTTCCACCCAGCTCTATCACTTCCTATCTGTACATACAGACCTCCAGACCTCTATGGTTAACCAATGCTGGGATTAAAGACATATGTCACCATCCCTGGCTCTGTTCTCAGTGTGGCCTTGAACTCACAGAGATCCGGATGAATCTCTGACTCCCGAATGCAAGGATTAAAGTTATGTGCTACCACTGGCTGACCTCTATGTTTAATATAGTGGCTGGCTTTTTCCTCTGATTCCCAGATAAGTTTTATTGGGATGCACAAATAAAATAATCACCACATTTCCCCTTTTTTTGTCTGAAATTAAAAAAGTATAACTAATATAAGAAAAACTTTACACAATAAGTATAATAACTATATATACAATACATATAGTAAATAAATATATCAACAATGTCTAGTCCATTTGCATTTGGCAAATTCAGAAAAAAAATATTCCATTATCTAGCCTACATTTGTGAATCCAAAGGATTGTACCTAATTTACCTTCTATCCTAATTTGCATTACCAAAACTATCTTTTGATATTTTTCAAAGTTATACACTTTATACCTCTTTAGTGAGTTTCTTTTCTGAATTTGTTAACAAGAAAAATTATAACTATGTAATCTTCAACTCCCTCAGAGATCCAAGAATGAAATAATATTTCCTAGTTAAACAGGAAGTGCAAACAAGTGACTTCCAAAAAATGTGAGTTATGAAAAACAGATATTAAAATGGCTACACCAGCTTACTTCTTAGGTCCACTTGTTTGGAATATATTTTTTTATCCTTTCACCCTAAGGTAATGGCTATCCTTGCTTTTGAGGTGTGTTTCTTTTATGCAATAGAAGGATGGATCCTGCTTTGCATCCATCCTGTTAATATTTAATATTTTAATTGGAAAATTGGGAACATTGATATTGAGAGATATCAATGAGCAGTGTTTGTTCATTCATATTGTTTGGTGGTTGTTTTTGTTGTTATGCTGGTGGTAGTGTGTGTGTGTGTGTGTGTGTGTGTGTGTGTGTGTGTGTGTGTGTATCTTCTTTAGATTTGCTGGTCTGAGATCATTTAGTCATTGAGTTTTCCTGGGTGTGGTTAACATTTGTAGATTGGAGTTTTCCTTCTAGGGTAGAATTTGTAGAGCTTACACTTAGGAATGAGGATGGACTGGGTGTGAGATGCTGAGAAGTCATGGAAGTGAGGAAAATCAGGTGTCTCACCAGGATCTTCTTAGTCTCCTGAGAATTGAGGCTATTAGTAGGTAGAGGTCACTCCAGGTAGTAGGTGAGGAGGGACTACAACAGGTAGCCTGCTACATCACTAGAGATGAGATTGGGGAAGTGGATTTAAAGGAGAGGAGGGATAGGTGCAATACAGCAGTTAGTCTGCCTGCTTCTCTGACTGGAGTGGCATGCAGGTTCTTAGAGAATGCCTGCTGAAGTTGGGGAATGGGATAAATTGATGAGTGTGGGCAAGGAAGTCTAGAAGGCAAGATCTATATGCTCCACTAGAGATGGGGTCAGAGGGAAGGAAATGATGCAGCAGGTGGTAAGCTACAGAGCTGGGCATGAGATGGGGAACTGGATTTGGAGGAGTGCAGTGAGAGGCGAAGATCTGCAGTTAGCCTATGTGATTTCCCTTGGCCAAAAATGTAATTTAAGACTTTTAAGAAATCTTTGAGTGCACTCAGTTCATGAAGATATTCTGATATGCTTTACTCTTTGACCCTAAGGTCTAACTATTAGTTTAATGTCTGTGACTGCATATAAGTTATTTTTTCAGTCTGAGTTAGATACAGATCAAGGTGCAAGTTCACTGAGTTGTACCAACACCAGGAGGGGTTTGAATTTTTCACTTTGTTTACTTGCTACTGACATAAAAATCAAAGGTATAAATTTCATTCTTCTGAATTTATTATTTTCACTAATAATAACCCATCTTTAGGACAATTAATGACTTAATTATATTTTTATTATAACTATGGATCAAATAATGAAAGTGTCTCAACTTTATTTTTCTTTTTAAATTCTCATTGGCTATTGTATTTCGTTTGAATTTCCATAAAACTAAAATGATCTTGTTGACTTCTATGCAGAATTTTAGATTTTAATAATTAATTTAAATCTATGGTACACATTCTTTTTATAGTATCATTTTCTGTACTGCTATTATTTAATTATTCTTTCAACATTTTTGTATTTTCCTTTAAGTCTTTGAAGTGATTTGAAATGGAAGTCTTCATGTTAGTGGATTTTGATATTTTCATTTATTGGACTTACTTCCAACTTCTTTGAAAAAGAGCCATAGAAATGATGCTGTGACCCCCACAGGGCACCATATCAGGGGACAGTAGTCCTAAGATGACACTGACCTTGATGACATGATAAGTGTCATCACTGCTATTTATTTCTACTGTAAATTTATGATCAGTTTTCCTGTGGTAAGGAAATATTCCAAGTGAGATACTTTCCGACTTTTCAGTTACTATGGTCCTTCAATCCTTTCCCACTGATTCTAGCACCCATCAGCACATCATGTACGTTTTGATCACCATTGCAGTATCTGGCTAATGATGAGCTCATTTTTATTCCTTATTAGTATATTTATGAGTTGTAATTCCACCCTAAATAGGAGTTGCCACTACTTATATTAATTTATTAATTTTATTTATATTACTATAAAATAATGAGTATTTATTTTGTATTTTGTGGCTATTAGAAATGTAAGTATTTTGTTACTTAAAGCTTTGGTTTTAGTATCTCTTTCAGGTTAACTCAGAGCCTTTCAACAACCTCCACTTATATTTTTGAAAGCATTAATTTGATTGATTCCACAGAAATCTTTGTTATTTATATATATTTTTTGTAGAGGAGTAGGGCTAAGAAAGCAAGACCCAGGCATTAAGTATGATAATTATTACCAAGGAGTCATCTGTAGGACTTCTCAGTGTGCAGGGATAAAACATACTGATATTTCAGCTTGTGCATACACACACCTATTTTTTATGTGTGTGTCAGCATAGACATATCATGAGTGTTCAATGATACCTCAGATTTAAATTCAATATCAGGTAGTTCAGTTTTGTCTTCATTTTCTCTTTATGTGTAACTTCTTTCTCCAACAGTAGGAAAACAGGTATTATCTATAAAACATTTGCAAATGTTCAAATATAACATACACAAGCTAAGTTTCAGAATGTATTACTAATACTTCCAAGTATAAGAAAATTACTTTTATAGACTGTATATACTATTTGTTCATAATTTATTTCATATTGATCTTTACAGAGTCTAGTCATCTGTTTCCCCAAGATATTTAGATTACTTTTTCTATTATCTTTAATATTAATTGTTCTATTTTACTAAACGGTATTTCATTTGTTAGTGTTTGTGTATCATGTCAGATATGTTAGAAATTTTGATCATTGTTAACTGTTCATTTGTGAATTGCTATATTGAATAATCAAATTATTTTATTTATTAATTTCTAAACAGGCATCTTCAAACATACAGTGATAACCTTATAGGAACCATAATATGTTCTCAAAATATGTATCCTAATAATTAAATAAAAATTTAATTAAAAATGTCTTTCTTTTAGTCAAAATTTGCTCACTTGTACGTGTGTGTGGGTGGGTGGTGGGTAAGGTATGTGTGTGGGGGTGTAATCTGAGTGCATCATATTTATTCTTATTGTCTACAGAGTCATATGCAGAGTTCAAATATTTAAAATTTGTGTTTATACAGAAGCACATGGGTGCCATGGTGTATGTGGAGTTCAGAGGACAACTTGTGTGGGTCAGTTTTTCTCCTTTTAACACATGGACTCTAAGGACTGAACTCAGGTCATCAGGCTTGGCAGCAAGTGCCTTTACCAAATAAACTGTCTAATGTTCTGCATTAGAATGTTTCATATTATTACTTTTACCAATGTTTATCCTGATCTTATTAACTTGATGTAGTTCTTGAAAGAACAGAATTTAATGCCTCTAAATGACCATTAAAACCAGCAAACACCACTATTTGTTGTGATATTAATGATAGGCCCTTTATTATTTGGGGTTTTTTTATTATTGTTATTGTTATTATTGTTCCAAGTAACTGAGAAACTCATATAGCATTGCTGAGGATAAGACTTTTTCCTATTAAGTAGAAAATGTTGACAACCTGCTGTGTGAACAATAGAGAAACTACCCTTATCATTCTCAGCACAAACACTTCATCACTAGGGGTGCATCCTTACAAAAAATATTCTTTGAAATGTATCTGTAAAATATTCTGTTTCTGTTCACTGACATGAAAAGTTTAGAGCTTTGAGGAAATATATGCTAACTGACAAGAAAAATGGACATAAAATTCAAAAAATATACAACACATATCTTTACCAAATAGTTGGTACCTAAAGGTTCTGCATTAGGACAAACGCAAAAAGTTATTATTGTAACAGGACATCTTGCCCTACTTAACTTCAGCAAAGGAAGCCTCTACTCACTGTTTTGTAGAGAAGAGTAAAGAGTCTCAAGTCAGATCAAAGGCAAGCTTTGATTATTGAGAAAAGGAGAAGGTTGCATGCTAGTTTTTAGCTATCTATACTCTCAAAAATATAATGTCCTATTTGAATTTTTTGATTCATGAATATCAAAAATATTGCATAGCAAAATAGAATTATTAGCTTAAGTATATGAAAATATCCTTTAAGGATGTAGATCTGTGGAACCAGAGATACTGTCTCTTTCAAAGCATGTCTTCTTTGCATTCTGTAGTAATTCTTGGTGTAATAAGAGCAGTGACTTAAATTCTCATCTAATCATTTATATGAATGAAAACTCATTTCAATATAACTCAAAAATGTGAAAGTTATGATTTTATATTTACCTTCTTGACTTGGGTGTTACTAATAATGAGACACAGTCTTGATCTATTAATTTAGGGTAAATCTTATACATATGAATTTGTGGATTAACAAGCAACAAATATTATAGGAATTTTTTAATTATTATTTTTCATGTGTATGAGTGTTTGCCTGCATATTTGTATGTGTACCGTGCGCATGCCAAGGAGGACAGGAGAGAAAGTGGGCTCCTCCTGGAACTAGAGTTACACACAATTTTGAACTGCTATGTGGGCACTGGCAACTTTACTCAGGTTCTCTGGGTGAAGAGCCAGTGCTCTTAACTCCTGAGCCATTCTCCTTCCCTAAATACTGTAGGGATTTATGGTGTATACTAAACGTAATGAGTTCATATTTTCTTTAAATTTTATTTTAATTGTGTGTTTGTTTGTTTGTTTGTTTTGTGTGTGTGTATACATGTGAGTGCAAATGACTCTAGAGTCCAGAAGAGGACACTGGATCATCTGGAACTAAAGTTACAGGCAGCTGTGAGCTGCATAATGTAGGTGCCTAATATAGGTCCCTGCAAGAAGAATATTAGTTCTTTTTCTTGTAAGTCATATTTATTTATTTATTATTGAAAATTCATGTAATAAGTCTGATCACATTTTACCCTCCCCCATTTCCTCTCAGAACCTCCCCACTTTCCTAACCATATAACTTCATGCTTTCCCTCTCTTTCTTTAGAAAACAAATAACAAAAGCAAATGAACTTATATTAAAACAGCAAAAAAGCCCAAGAAGTGCACATATACACACAAAGAAAACATCATAAATTCAGAAACCCTAATATACAAGTGTAAGATTAAAAAGTGCACAAATAAAACAACATGAAACAAAAAATAATCTACAAAAATACCATGAGTTCATTTTGTGTTGGCCATCTACTTCTGGGCATGGGGCCTGCCTTTAAGTATTGTTTACATACCTAGTGAGACTACATTAGAGTAAAATGATTTACTTTTCAAGTGGTTGTTAATCAAAGATAGCTTCATGATTAGGGATGGGAGCAGGAATCCTCTTTACTTTCTCACCACTTGGACCCTCTCTAGCTGGAACCTGTGCAGGCCCTTGCATGCTGCTGCAGTCTCTGTGGGTTCATCTGTGCATCAGTCCTGTTGAATCTGGAAGACATTGTTTCCTTGGAGCCATCCATCCCCTCTGGCTCTTAGAATCTTTCTGCCTCTTCTTCATAGCTCTCTAAGCCCTGAAGGAAGGAGTTTGATGAAAACATTCCATTTAGTACTGAGTGTTCCAAAGTCTCTCACTTTCTCTACAATGTCCAGTTGAAAGTCTCTGGATTTGTTCCTATTTACTGCAGGAGGAATCTTCTCTGGTGATGGCTGAGCAAGACGATGATCTATGGGTAGAGTAGAATGTCATTAGGAGTCACTTTGTTGCTATGCTCCTTTAGCAGAGCAGTAGTATTTTGATTAATTTTCCCTTCAGTCCCTGGACTACCTAGCCTCAGGTTCTTGGCCACACCGTAGGCATGGGGTCTATCTTATGGAGTGGGCATTAAATCCAATCAAATATGGTTGGTTACTACCACAAATTTTGTGCCACTATTGTACCAGCATATCAGGCCACCATTGTAGATCAAAAGGTTTGTAGCTAGGTTGGTGGTTATCTTTCTTTCCTGGTAGCATGCAGAGTACCTTCTAGTACCATGAACACAAGTCAGTATGAGTGAAGGCTCTAGTCAGCCACAAGCTTGACTTCTACATGTTTAATAAGATATGCAAGTGTTGTCTTCAGCAATAGGGTCTTACTGTCAGTTTGTGGAGAGCAACCAATGGACTTGGCAATAGCCTGAGTTGTTTCGGGATTTCCATGGATGCCTTTAGCCAACAACTCAATTAATTATATGTAACCCATTTCCATTACTGGATGTTTTATTTGGTGGTGAAAGTTGTCTGGCTGGGATATTGTTCATCCCATTTAATGACTCTATTTAGATTTATTCATATATATATATATATATATATACACATATACATACACATTCATACATATGCACACATGCATATATATATATATGTGTGTGTGTGTGTGTGTGTGTGTGTATACATATACACACATACATGCTGTGGGATGGTCTATATGTCAAATTGCTCTGATTGATCAATAAATAAAACACTGATTGGCCAGTGGCCAGGCAGGTTGTATAGGCGAGACTAACAGAGAGGAGAATTCTGTGAAGTGGAAGGCTGACTGAGGGAGACACTGCCAGCCGCCACCATGACAAGCAGCATGTGAAGACGCCAGTAAGCCACGAGCCATGTGGCAAGGTATAGATTCATAGAAATGGATTAATTTAAGATATAAGAACAGTTAGCAAGAAGCCTGCCACGGCCTTACAGTTTATAAGTAATATAAGTCTCTGTGTTTACTTGGTTGGGTCTAAGCGGCTGTGGGACTGGTGGGTGAGAAAGATTTGTCCTGACCTTGGGCCAGGCAGGACTGGAGGAAACTCTAGCTACACATACATGTATATTAAGATTCTACAGTAGTAGCTATCAGTATGATTCCTCAAATGGCATTTAGTGCTAGTTGTCCCTCCCTGTATTCATCCCTCTTACCCTCTTTTCTCTTCCTCCACATTTAATCCTACTGTTCTTGTCTAACCTGTGTCTCTCCATAACTATTTTATTTCCCCTTCCTTAAGAGATCCTCTCCACTTCCCATCATTTACTTTATGCCTAACCTCTGTGGCTAAATGGATTGTAACATAATCATTGAAGGCTTAAAGCTAAAATGCACATATAAGAGAATACATATCATATGGTCTTTTTAGGTCTGGGTTACCTCATTCAGGATGATTTTTCTAGCCCCACCCATTTACCTGCTAATTTCATGACCACCTCTTTTTAAATAGCTGAATAATATTGCACTGTGTAAATGTACCACATTTTCTTTATCCATTCATCTGTTGATGGACACCTAGACTGTTCCTAATTTCTGCTTATTGTAAGTAGAGCAGCAATGAACAAGAATGAGCAAGAATCTCCATAGAAGGATGTGGAGTCCTTTGGGTATATGCCCACGAGAGAGTCTTGAAGTACATTTTTTTCTAGCTTCCTGAGGAACTGCCACATTGACTTCCATAATGATTATATTAATTTGCACTCTTCACCAGCAATGGAGGAGTGCTCCTTTACTCCAGAATCTTTGCCAGCATGCGCTGTCATCTGTTTCATTGATCTTGGCCATTCTGACACATGTGGGATAAAATCTCAAAGTAGTTTTGTTTGCATTTCCCTGATGTATGACTAGGGATGTTGAACATTTAAGTGTTTCCCAGCCATTAGATCTGTACCCCATTTTTAAATTGAATTTCTTTGATGTCCAGATTATTTTAGTTGTTTGTATATTTTATATATGAACCCCTCCTGGATGTGTAATTGGTAGAGACCTTTGCCCTTTTGTGGCTTTGTCTGAATTAATGTGGCCTTTGTCATACAGCATTTCAGTTGCATGAGTTTTCACTTAGTAATTGTTGTTCTTGAGCATTTATATCTTTAAATATAAGTATAATTTTTATTCTTGAGACATATTAATTTCTTTTCTTTTCTTTCTTTTTTTGAGACATGGTTTCTCTGTGTAGCTTTGGTGCCTGTCCTAGATCTCGCTCTGTAGACCAGGCTGGCCGTGAACTCACAGAGATCCACCTGGCTCTGCCTCTCGAGTGCAGGGATTAAAGGCGTGCACCACCACCACCCGGCTGACATATTAATTTCTTATGTGTTTTCAGTATTAACTTTCTGTCAGATGTATAGTTCGTGGCTATTTACTCTCATTCTATATGTTGTATCTTTTTACAGGTGCTTGGTTTCTTTGCTGTGTATAGAATTGACAGTGTATTGAATCTCTTTTCTCTGATTTTATTATTTTTCTAACTATACTTTGGGGTCATTTAAAAAAGTCTTTTCCAAAAATGATGCTGATAGTCTTTACTCTTATATTTTATTTCTTTAGATTTACATCATATCTTATATTTAAATGTTCAATATATTTTGAATTGATTTTTACATATTAGATGATAATGTATGGGCCAAATTTCATTCTTCTGCATGTGAAATATCTGGGTTCTCCAGCATCATGTATTGGTGAGGGGTTTATCTCTCCATTATGTGTTCCTAGCACATGTGTTAAAGATTAATTCATTGAAAAGCACAAATTCATTTCTAGTCTTTCTACTTTGGTATGCCTATATGTTTGATTTTGTACCAGGAACATGGTGTTTTTGATTACTGTAATTGTGTTTTAGTTTTTGAAATCAGATAGTGTGATATCATCAGCTTTATTCCACTTAAGATTACTTTGACTATTCAAGGCATTTGGGGGCATGTATTTATTATTCATTCATTCATTATTCATTTATTTATTTGTTCCCTTATTTAGTGTGTGTGTGTGCACTATGGTTCATCTATGTAGGGTAGACAATTGCTTATGGGAAGCAGTGCTCTCCTTCCACCATGCAGGTTCTGCAGCCTGAACTCAGGATCATCAGGTCTGGAGGCAAATGTTTTTACTCACTGTAATATCTATAGCAATGTCTTTTAAAGCCCAAGTAACACATGGGCAAAGGACCCATAAAGATATTTATCAAAAGAAAACATGAATGCATAGCAAGTTCATGAAAACAGTTCTCAACATTAACATTCATCAGGAAAATATAAATGGAAACTGCAATGAAATATTGCTTAAAGCACACAGGTTAGTATCAAAGAAAAGAAATAACAAGAATTGGTTGATGATGTACAGAAAAAGGAATCTTTAAATAGTATGGGTGTCAATATGAAGTTATATAGTCATCATGGACAGTACTGAAAGAAAATTGAAAATGGAACCACCCTGTGATCCATCAGATATACTGAAAATATACCCAAAGAATGTGGCATAAGTATGCTGATGAGATACATACATGTACTGTTTTTTATAGCAACAACTGGTCAAAATGCAAAGAACAAGTGACAGTGAGGTACCCAGCCCCAACTGATGTATGTACAATTCAAACCCTCCATCTAAGGTTCAGAAAATGTCACACAATTTGCAGCAAGACTGTAAGAGCCAGAGGATGAAAAAGCTTATTGTGAGATTTTGTCTTTTATATATGATAAGGAAGCTGCACCCATAAAATCTCAACAATATGGCTGACTAAACAAGCCCTAAACAATGATGATATAATTGGACATACTGATGACTACCTTTAGATTAAGAGCTATGGGATGACCCCTTAAATGATTATTGAACACCAAGTGGTCAGCCCTCAAAACATATACATATGAGCAACACTAAACAGGATTAACACCAACAGCTTATATTTATCACTTATATGCATATATGTAACAATAAGGACTAAAGAAAAAGAGGCCATGAATTTGAGAAAACCCAAGGCTGGAGGATATAGTGGTTGGAGGAGGGAGAAGTAGGATGAGAATGATGCAAATACAATATTCATTTATGAAATTATCAAAAAATATAATATTTTAAAATAATATTCATAACAGCAAAGTTATGAAATAAATCTAAATGTCCACCAACAAATGAGTAGATAATAATAAAAATGTGTTATATACACACAGTGGAAGACTATTCTCCATTAAAACAAGAAAATCTTGCTACCTGTTTCATGAATGAAGTTGAAGAACATTATGGTAAGTGAAGTAAGCCAAATATAGAAAGACAAATACTAAGTGCTCAATCTAAAAAAAAAGTGAATTTATAGAAACTAAGAATAAAATGGTAGTTACTAGGTACTAAATGGACTAGGGAGGAATCTTGAGGAGTTGAGAGGTTGGTCAAAAGATATGAAATATATATCTTAGTGTTGATCACCTTGTAAAAATAAATACCTACAACCCCATCTACTCATAAAGCTAAGAAAGGAATATTTGAAGTCAAAGTCTACCTGGGAACTTACTGAGGGACTGCCTCAGAATAAAAGGCAAAAGAAGAGGACTGTGGGTACATTTCAATAGTAAAGTGCATGCCTAAACATGCACAAGACTAGGTCCAATCTCCAGTATATATAACCAGTATATAACCCCCACTTCCATGTATATCAGTGTACTCTACTTCTAAACAAACATTTATTGGCATAAAAACCTTAGCAAATTTTCTGATATTTTACACATGTCAGTTTTAACTTTTGGACAAGCTAATAACACATATGTGCTTTTCATTTTGTTAATTTAATATTCATATCTGCATTCATGTGTGGTTTTGTCATCAGGAACTTGTGCAAATATGTAACACAGTAGCTCCAAATGTAGCCCAAATAATTTTTCATAGACATGATAAATTTAAATTAATTACCCTCTCTCAGGGTGTTTTCATACACACTCTTCAGCAGCCACATATACCTATATACAAGATAAATATCTTTGAAAAATTTTCACTTCAACTGAGCTAAAATAAAACAAATCAAACATTGATACCTGTAACAAAAACTATTTCAGTTCAGGGACCCTAGAATGACTAAACTTATTGTCATCTGAGCTAATATTTCATTTCTCTAAGCCAATGACTCAGACCAAGCACTTAAAGATACATTCTTCAGCACTGTTAGACACTTAAAACTTTGTAAATAATGTATATTAGCAGAGTGGAACTTATTTTAAAATTACGTTTTGTTATTGAATAAATACTAAGCTTTTACAGGGATTCATATCACTTAGTCTGAGAATCTGGTAAAGGTTATGCAAATTTTGTTTGTATTCAAGTGCTATACATTTTTCTCCATGGAAAAGAGTTAGTGCCTTTCATCATATAAAATAAAAAGTGATTTAGTGATTGTTATAGTTAGCTTAGCCATCCACCCGATATAGCTCAGAATCCCCTGGGAAGAGGGATCTTCAATTGAGAAGTAGTCTAGATTAGAGTGGTCCATGGACATGTCTGTAGGGGATTTTCTTAATTGCTATTGGATTCTGAAAGGCCCAACCTATTGTGAGTGATGCAGTCCCTAGACAGGTGGGCCTGGGCTGCATGAGAAAAATAGCTGAGAAAGGCACTGGGAAAAAGCCAGTAAGCAGCATTCCTCTGTGGTTTCTGTTTCAAGCTCCTGCTCAGATTTCCCACAGATGATGTGTAAAGTGTAAAATGAAGTAAATCCTTGCTCCCTTTAGTTGCTTTTGGTCATGGTATTATTCATAGCAACAGGAAGTAAAGTAGAACAGAAATTGATAGCAGGAATGCTGGGCATTTCTGTGGTGGACTTGACCATGTAGGGGGAGGGAGGGAGTGGGAGAACAATGAAAGAGATATCTTTATAGAGGAAGCCATTATGGGGTAAGGAAGAAACTTGATGCTAGGGAAATTCCAGGGGGGTCAAGATCATGACAGGGAAACCCACAGAGACAGATGACCTAGACATTTAAATTTTTGACAAATCAGTATCTATACTAACTTGGGTGATAAAACTATGTTTTACATGCTATTTTATGGCTATAGCAAATGTCTGTGTACATCTCATTTTATTATGACTCAAAGGAAATATTGATTAGAAATAAATGTATTCTAAATCTTTTGTAGGCAATTTTTATTTATTTTACATATAATAAGATATATATCAAGCCCAATCATTTCAAGTCAGGCTAAATATTTCTTTGCTTAAAATGGGTGTTTTACCTAGAACATATGCCTTGGCTTTGAAATATTTATGTAAAACTAGTTTTCATGATGTATAAAGCTCTATAAACTTTCTCACATGAGGTTTCTAATTTGGATTGTGTTCACCAGATTGGCAAGTTGTTATTTTTTTCAATTGACAGTTTTTCCTCTATTTCTTTCTTTTTTCATGTGAATTTCTTTCCGTTTTCAATTTCATATTACAAAAGGTGTTAAAGAATATTTGAAGATGTGTTACATTTGTTTATTTGTGGAACATTTGTTTAATGATGCAAAGATGTGTTGCATTCTTTTATGCTACATTTGTTTGTCTCTGTGAAGCTTTGTTACTGTGGCTGTATAAAACACCTGATGTTCTAATAAAGCACTGAATGGCCAATATCTAGGCAGGAGAAAGGATAGGTAGGGCTGGCAGGCAGAGAGAATAAATAGGAGAAATCTGGGAGAAAAGGAAGAAGTAGCAAGATCAAGGAGCATGAAAAGAAGGGGCCAGCCACATAGCCACACAGCCAGACGCAGAGTAAGAGTGAAAAAGTAAGATTACAGAAGTAAGAAAAGGAAAAAGCCCAGAGTCAAAAGGTAGATAGGATAATTTAAGAAAGGCTGGCTAGAAACAAGCCAAGGTAAGGCCGGGAATTTATAATTAAGAATAAACCTCCATGTATAACTTATTTGAGAGCTGAGTGGTGGACCCCCCAAAGAGCCAAAAGAGTAAAAGAGTAAAAACAACCAACAACACACAGGAGAAGGGTTTTTCATAGAATCTTGGTCAATTGGCTTCAACTATAATCGACAAGTGTAAGTGTGTGTACATCTCTAGCAGAAGCAAGGACACTTCTCACCATCTCTCCCTGCCAATGGAGTTGTTCCACAGTAAGTGCTTTTCCTTTGTAGCTCCAGATCCTCCAGGAAATTAATTACTATACCTTGTTCCAGGAGATGCTGTTTTCTGGGGACCAGGAACTCTAGCTCCTCTCTTTATGCCTTTGTCAAAGTTACTGCAACTGTTTTGAGATGGAAATCTCAAATTCGCCTCCTTATTTCCTGTGTAGTATTTAAGCAATTCAACTACATATGTAATTAAAACATAGTAATAAATTTCTCTACTGTAATAATTCTGAAGTGGTTCTGTTTTCAGATTTATGCACAAATGATAAATAATTACATATAATATTACTTCTTTTTTATTTGCAATGAACTCTGTATTGTCTCTTTGCTGTACCATACTCACACACTTGAAATTGCTCTGCCAATGCTTTTAGTAGGGTGAAAACTATCAAATGCAATGGACATATTTTTTAGTTCACCAGACACTTCTACTTCCTTTGACAGTAATCTTTTTTCCCTGAAACTATTTATTTCTTGTCATTTTAGTGGGATGAAATTATCTTTATCCTTTATCTTGCTAAAGCTTTTTATGCCAAGTTTTAAAAACAATGTTTTGTTTTTTCATTT
Organism: Peromyscus melanophrys; assembly: GCA_902168415.1. Lineage (NCBI taxonomy): Eukaryota > Metazoa > Chordata > Mammalia > Rodentia > Cricetidae > Peromyscus > Peromyscus melanophrys. The sequence goes on along the minus strand of CABHPR010126230.1, from coordinate 25,971 downwards.
CATGTTTATGCTCTAATCAGATAAATTTACTCTTAAGGTTTTAAAGTACCATCTAAATGCTGATAGCTCCTCAATGTATTTCTTCATCACTCAGTACAACTGTATGATCTTAAAACACACAACCATGAATTTTTCAAATAAAGGTAGTTATCTTCTTCCTTGCCATTTCTTCTCGCTTTCTTGTGATAGAAGTGCCATGGCAGATCACAGCCTTTTCCTTCTTCTTGAATCAGTATGAAGACACTCAAGAAACTCTATGGAGACCTTCATCGAGAAGGACACTACTCATTGTTGCAGGCAGCAAGGAACTAAGGCCTCCTTCTAATAGCCCTGTGAATGAGTTATCTCACTCAATGTGTCAGGCCAATTGTCACACAATACTAGATGACATCATTCTGACTGTAAAATCATCAGAAAACTCAAGCCTGAAGCATCCATGTAAGCTGACTTAGAATCCTTACCCACAGAAACTGTATGAAGTTACAAACATTGATTGTTGTTTCTAGTTGCTGCATTTGGGGCTAATGTACTATTACACCAATGTTATTACTCAGTCTCTATTACTTATTATGGCTTGATAAATTCTCTAAATATTATTGCCCATTGTCTATGGAATCTATCCTCTGATCTTCAAATACTATTATTCTATTCAAGTCCTCACCAACTCGGGCTTGGATTACTGGAAAGAGTGGGGCAAGGAAGGCAAATATATTTAAAACACATTATATGAAATTCTCAAAGTGAAAAGCGATCTCTTCTTCTAGCATGGGGTTTTCAAATACATTTCTACACCTTGTTCTTAAAGTGATTTGCGTGCAATTCAAATAACCTACACTTTGCATGCTTAAAAACCTCAAAGTGTTCATAGTAAGTTGAAAATAAAATACTTGCATCCTTCATGTAAAGACTTGGATAAGTTGTAAGTTTTTATTAACATTTTTCTCTTCAGCTTCATTTCTTAGCACCTCTTAAAACTCACTTTGTGAAAGGCGAAAGATTTATACGATCTGAAGAGAAACCAGAGTTGGACCTGGTCCTGTGCTCAGTGCATGAATTGGCTGTTTGAAACCTGGGGCTTAGTAGAGACGCTTGGCTCAGCCTGGGAGGAGGGGACTAGACCTGCCTGGGCTGAGTCCACCAGGTTGATGTCAACCCTCGGGGGAGTCTTTGCCCTGGAGGAGATGGAAAAGGGGGGGTGAGCTGGGGGGAGGGGGGTGGGGCAGGAGGAGGGAGAAAGGGGGAATCTATGGCTGATATGTAAAGTTGAATTATATTGTAAAATAAAATAAAATAAATTAAAAAAAACTCACTTTGTGAAACTAAAATATTGGACTGCTTTTTTTCACCTTGATAGCTAACAACATATATGTCTATACCATTTCTCTCAAGTTTCTTTTCCTTAGAAAATTGGTTTTTCTTTTCCTAAGTACTGAGTTATTAGATTTTTGAGGTCCAACTCAAGAACCATTTTCTCCAGATAGAGTTCCAAAACTCCTGGGATTAGACCAATAGTATGTTGTGACTAGGCTTGTGTCAGCTTGACACAAGCTAGAGTCTTCTGAAAGGAGAGAACCTCAATTGAGAAAATGCCTCCATAAGATTGGGCTGTAAGGGATTTTCTTAATTAGTGATTGATTGGGGGTGCCATCCCTGGGCTGGTGGTTCTGGGTTCTATAAAAAAGTAGGCTGAGCAAGTCATGGGAGGCAAGCCAGTAAGCAACACCCTTCCCTGCCCTCAACATCAGTTCCTGCCTCTGGATCCCTGCTCTGCTTGAGTTCCTGTCCTGACTTCCTTTGATGATAAATAGTCATAGGAAATGGAAAAGCAAAAACTCCTTTCTTCCCCAACTTAATTATTGGCCATGATCTTTTGTTGCAGCAGTAGCAACTCTAAGACATATTCCTTTGTTAGCCTATAGGAATGTTTACAACCCTGCATCATAGTGCTTACTTTATAGTAAAGTTCCTCAAACGTTTATTTCTCCAATTCTTGGATACTGAAAAACAAATTTTCATATTGGTCTTCAAAAACATGTGTTGATTGCATGACTTCACTTGTATTTTGCAAGTCTGAAAATAAAACAGACTGGATACAAATGTATTTTTGTTTGTTTTATTTTGTTTTTTGTTTTATTTTCTGTAGCTATTTTTTAATTAATTATTAAGAAATTTTTTATTCATTTTACCTCCCAATCACAGATCACCCTCTTCCCTCCTCCCACCCCTCCAGCCTTCCCCCACCCACTTACCCCTCATCCCCTCCTACAAGAAGGTAAGACCTCCCATGGGGAGTCAGGAGTGGGGAGAAGAGAGAAGTATCAATGAGAATTGATAGAGACAGAGCTGTCAGAAGATCATATGTTAGTTTAGTTGTGAAGTAGACCATAAGTAAATTAATTATATTTCTTATAATAGACATGATTTGCAAGGTTGAATAGATAAGCTATCATACTTATAAATCATGTGTATTTTTACTATAATACCAAATATAGGGAGATTCTAATGACTTAGATAAACTTTATACATAGTTAGATGTTAAATAAATTTATTTTGTATGACCTTTATAAAATTTTTTATTGCACACACTCTGTATGACATGATGCTTTCATATGTATGTATATTACTATAGTTATCCAAAGAAATATATCACTGGTTACTCATTTTTTTTGTGACAACAGCACCTAAGATCTACTTTTTCAGCAAATATCTTGAGTGGAATACAGTATTAATAACTAACCATGTTGTGAATTATATATCTGGACTTGATTATCCTAGTTGTCTTCTACTTTATTTCCTTTGACATATATCTTCCCAATGTCTTACTTTACCACCACCTCTAACAATTATTATTTTATTCCCTATTTCTGTACATTCCAATTTTCTTTTTTTTTCTTGTTGCACTGGAGAATGAACCAGGATATCTCACATCAGACAAGCACTCCACCATTAGTGATATATCCAGCTCTGTTTCCCTTTTTAATTTTGAGACAGGACTTCACTAAGTAGCACAGCTACATCACAAGCCTACAGTCCTGCCTCAGTCTCTCAGGGAGTTGTGATTACAAGCCTATGCAACAGGCCTTGCTGACTTCATCATTTTATTCCTATAAATTACTCTCAGATAATCAGAATATATTATCAAAAACTTCCTTGTATTTAATTTTACAAGTAATAACAATTACAGATATTTATGTCTAACAAAAATATAACTATAATTTCCCATTTCTTTATAAGTTTAAAGTAAAAGAGTTAGAATATTTGATGTCGAAAATAGTACCTATCTGAATGTCAAGTATTGTATGAGTTATTTCTGTATATAGGGTGTGTAGAAAACTGTCTTTTATATGTTATATACTCCAAAAATACTGTTGGATGGGCCAGCAAGATGGCTCGGAGGTAAAGATGCATACCAGTAAGACTGATGACATGACTTTGATGCATAAAAACACACATTCTGGAAGGAGAGAACCAAATCCCACAAGATTTCCTCTTATCTCCACAGTCAGAGTTGGCTCTTCCATTCATACACAATCAATAAATGTAAAGTATAAAAATCATTTTTCCATTTTGAACTGGATCAGAAAAGACAATGCTATGTTACTAATTCATTAACACATCAAATATAGGTGATTAAGAGCTCCACAAAGATACCCCCACAATAGACTGCTGGCAATGGTCGAGAGACAGCCCGAACTGACCCACTCTGGTGATGGGATGGCCAAACACCTTAAGTGTCATGCTAAAAACCCCATCCAATGACTGAGGGATCTGGAAGCAGAGATTCACGGCTAGGCCCTGGGCTGAGCTCCAGGAGTCCAATTAGCGAGAAAGAGGAGGGTCTATATGAGCGAGAATTGTTGAGACCAAGCTTGGATAAAGCACAGGGACAAATAGCCAAATGAATGGAAACACATGAACTATGAACCAATGGCTGAGGGGCCCTCAACTGGATCAGGCCCTCTGAATGGGTGAGACAGTTGATTGGCTTGAACTGTTTGGGAGGCATCCAGGCAGTGGGACCAGGTCCTGTGCTCATTGCATGAGTTGGCTGTTTGAAACCTGGGACTTATGCAGGGTCGCTTGGCTTGGCCTGGGAGGAGGGGACTGGCCCTGCCTGGACTGAGTCTACCAGGTTGATCTCAGTCCTCGGGGGAGGCTTTGCCCTGAAGGGGGTGGGAATGGGGCGTGAGCTGGGGGGAAGGGGAGGGGGCGGGAGGGGGCGGGAGGGGGGAGAACAAGGGAATCCGTGACTGATATGTAGAACTGAATGGTATTGTAAAATAAAATAAAAAAAAAGATACTGTAAAAAAAAAAGAGCTTATTGTTTTTATTTAAGGTTTATTTCTTTCATGGTTCAATAATTGGAAAATTTCCATTAAAGAACAAGAGTAACATTTTGTTTTTGAGACAGGGTTTCTTTGTGTTGCCTTGGCTGTTCTAGAACTAGCTCTATAGACCAGACTGGCCTACCTCTGCCTCCCGAGCTGGGATTAAAGGCGTGCGCCACTACCACCTGACAGAAAATAACATTTAGTAAATAGCAATTTACATCTTACTTAGGTCATCAACAAATATCAATGATATTTGTTACTATGGTTGAACACATAATAGGGAAATTAATCTACATTAGATGAGAGTAATAAATAATCATAGTCTGTCACTGCTGCTACAATAAAATACACGAGACTTAATAATTTGGTAAGTACAGACATTTATTTCTCTCAGTTATGAAAGCCAGAAGTTCAACAACAAGATTCAGTGTCTAGCAAGAGCTCTTCTGCTTCCAAGATATCACCTGAATAATACAGCCTTTAGAGGAGACACTTCGTTTCCACAGTGTAAGGGATATAAAAAGCAGGGAGTACCTCAAAGTTTATTTGAGAATAGTATTAACTTATATATCAGCTCCATCCTCATCACTTAATCTTATGATGCCACCACTTTCTAATACTGATACGTTGGTGATTGGTTTCACATATGATTTAGGGGACATATTTAACTGGTAGCAATAACTAAATATGACACACTTTCTCAAGAGAAAAGAAAATAATGTGCAGGTAAAATTAGATCATTTATTCAGAACTAAGTCCAAAATATGAAGTTTGATGTTGGTTCATTTCCTTTTTGTAAATTCTCAGCTTTTGCTATAATAAGGGGAATAATATGTATAAATAGATGAAATAAAGGAAAGAAAAATGAACCTTGGCCCAGGAAGAGTGTCATAACTGGAATAATGGAGAAACCAGTTATGTTAATAACTACATAAAATTACAATTGCTAGAATTCAGAAAAAAAGTAATAGTTGAAATAGGGATAGAAAGAACTGTTACAAATTTCTATCACATATATCTATTTAATAGTGTTTGGTCAGCTACTAATAAAAAGTAACTTAATATTAGTGCATGTTGTTTTAAAAAACTAAAAATCAAGGGAATGTACTAGATAAAGTTTATTTCTGGAAGAAAATAAAAGACTTAATTAGAAGTGAATTTATCAAATATGTTTACTTCTAGTTTATAAAATATATTATGACAAACATAAAATAGTAAAAATTAAAACAAAAATAGAGTAACTGTGCTTTTAAGAGTAAAGTTTAAATTTGTAAACATGATAATATACAGTAAAAATAGTGCTGAACAATTGAAAGTTAATTAATAAGTGAATACACATATAATTAATCTTCATCATCAACAGCAGGACATGGCTGTATTTTGATCTTCTATTGTTGTTGGGCTTTTTTGTTGTTTTTTGAAACAGGGTTTCCTTGTGTAACACTGGTTGTCCTGGAACTCACTCTGTAGACCAGGATGGCCTTGAACCCACAGAGATCCAAATGCCTCTGCCTCCTGAATTCTTGCTTAAATGTAAGGTTTCTTCATTATAACACCCACCATGGCTATGCTGACACTCCATAAAAATACTAACAAAGCCTTTGAGTGTGCTTTTGTAAACCTCTGTTGCAATGGAAAATAAAGCAGAGGTATTAAAACCTTATAAGAGAAAGCCTCTTGTTGCTATGGTAATGTGTAGTTTCTAAAAGCTTAAAGAAGAATCTTGCTTCTTGGATTCACCTGGGTTCCGTTTTTGCATTGGTGATACTCAGAAGATTAAAGGGTTTTTAGCAATAAGTACTTGACATAAGCAGGTAAAAACTCCATGTTCATTTTTGGTATACAGGAACAGATTGTGAGTATACAAATCTACTCTCAATTAATGCATTGAGACAGTGTATGGTATTGATTCAGTAATCAGAAAGTTCTTTTCATTTTACTCTTTTAAAATGACAGTCAGTGAAACTACATACTATTTGTGGGGTTTTTGGTGTGTGTGTGCTATTCTTTGACGTTAATGAGTACTATTTGAATTGGATTATTTGTTAGTATTTATACAATACAGTCACATTCATTTGACACAAGCGTTTAGAACACAATGACATGCCGATTTAATATCAAACATTTTTTATAATTCCAACTATTTCAACATAATGAATTATAATATTTTACATGTTTCACATTCACTATTAGTTTTAATACAATGAATATATTATTCTAGAACATATATCTTTCAGAAACGTATTGAAATGAATATATAATCTATGTGCATATATGTATATAGATATTTGTATGTATATAAGCATGTTTTAAATGTCACAGTGAACCATATAAAGCATGTCAAAATTTTAAGTATATTAAGAGCTATTATAATGTTTGAATACATGACCTAAAAAATCCAGAAAAAATGATATATTGGCATGTTGAAACAATCACTGATAAATATAAATTTCTGTTATAAACTGTAATAAAACTTACAAGATGAGAAATTGAACCTACTAGAGTATTATAATGAAGGTTTTAACCATTGTTATCTTGAATATAGTGAAATTCATTCAAGAGCAAAACATATTGATATATTTAAAAATATATTTTGTGAGTAAAGAGAATTAATGAATGAAAGCAAATTATGACAGCATCATGCATGATGAAAATCACACAGGGATCGCCCAATGACAGAGAAATGGATGAGATCTACATTAACAACCTGGACGTGAGTGGGGGTAATGAAGGACAATGGAAGAGAGAAAGAGAGCTTGGGGGAGCAGAAGATCCCAGCTGGATCAAGAACAGAGAGGGAGAACAAGGAATAAGAGACCATGATAAATGAAGACCACATGAGAATAGGAAGAAGCAAAGTGCTAGAGAGGTCCGCAGAAATCCGCAAAGATACCTCCACAATAGACTACTGGCAATGGTCGAGAGACAGCCCAAACTGACCTACTCTGGTGATAAGATGGCCAAACACCCTAATTGTCATTCTAGAAACCTCATCCAATGACTGAGGGAACCGGATGCAGTGATCCTTGGCCAGGCCCCAGGTGGAGCTCCAGGAGTCCAATTGGCGATAAAGAGGAGGGTTTGTATGAGCGAGAATTATTGAGACCAAGATTGGAAAAAGCACAGGGACAATTAGCCAAACGAATGGAAACACATGAACTATGAACCAATAGCTGAGGAGCCCCCAACTGGATCAGGCCCTCTGGATAAGTGAGAGAGTTGATTAGCTTGAACTGTTTGGGAAGCAGCCAGGCAGTGGGACCAGGACCTGTCCTTAGTGCATGAGCTGGCTGTTTGGAACCTGGGGCCTATGCAGGGACAATTTTCTCAGCTTGGGAGGAGGGGACTGGACCTGCCTGGACTGAATCTACCAGGTTGAGCTGAATCCCCAGGGGAGTCCTTGCCCTGGAGGAGATAGGAATAGGGGGTAGGTTGGGAGGAGGGTGGGGGTGGCGGGAGGAGGGAGGACAGGGGAATCTGTGGCTGATATGTAAAATTAAATTAAATTATAAAATTAAAAATAACTTCAAAAAATTTTTATAAAAGGTAATCTTATAAGAAATCTTAAAAGAATCACAAATCTAAACTTTTATACATGAAAAAGAATTGGTCAGCTCTACTTTAAATCTTTTGGGTGCATACCCACTCTTCAATAGTTTCTTATATCAGGAGATTGAAGACAGAAATGGGTATAATGAATTAATCATCACCTTTGGTCTCCAACTGATCCTAGCAAGAAAGGCACATCAGGTAATGATAATTGATCTACTTTGTTCTTGTTCCCTGACCTTAAAGAGTTCCACATTCAACTATATTCCTTTCTAAAACTTTAGATTATCTTCTTGGATTTTTTACCTCAAAGCTATTCAACAAAGAAATCTTAGTCTAACTTTAAGTTATTTCAGAACTTTATTTCAGCTATGATGCACTCTGAAACCTGTGAACACATCTCCCAACAATAAGGTTAAAAGAATTTAAATTAGCTGGGCTACTGAGACTCAAATGTTTTTCTTAATCATTAACCTAAGCCATAGTCTTTATAAGGCTCCTCAGTAGAAACTCATGTGTCTAGCTGTGTGACACTTCCTTGTTTATATTCTTAATCATTAAAATTCTATTTAAACTAACATTATTATTATCAATTATACAGAACAGCTCAGGAAGAAATCATCTTCATAATAATCCACAGGTAAAAATTTCCAGTACAACAGAATATTTCCATGAGATAAACACACTACATTACAGGCAGTGGGGAATATCCCGACATCCATTCACACCATGCCAAATACCAGAGAAAGATGGCAGCAGCAAACATGTAAAGGCATAATAGAAGCAAAAGACATTCTGGGGTCTGGGGTCTCAGAGCCTTTCCTATCTGAAATTCACCCATCAGTGCTTTTCCTCTTGGTAGGCTGACACCTGATCTTCAATTGCCATCTGCTGCTCCTCTGACATGGCCACTGGCAAATGTCTGAAGATATTAATAAGATTTTAATACTTTCTAGATTCTAGGTCTTCTGCAAAATCATTGTAATTTTCTAAATTTATGATAAAATGTGTATTTTTATAGTAAAGCTTCCAATTATGCGAATTTTTAGGACCTGTGGGTTGTTTGCTTTGATATTTACAAATGTTAACTGTTATTTATGATACAGTCCTTTACAGATTTTGCTATAATAGGCATTCTTTTCAACATTACATTTTCTTATTTCTGTTTTGGTGGTGTTAGGGACCAAAACAGGGCCTGTTTACATGCTAGACAAGTACATTATCACTGATCACTACTGCCTTTCAAATATTTTCAATTACAATACAATTACAACATTTTCCCACTTTCCTTTCCTCTCTCCAACCCATTCTATGTACCTCACCCCTTTCAGTCTCCCAAATTCATGGCCTCTTATTCTTCAACTGTTACACAGACCTTTTAAAATAATAATTTTATTCATTCTATGAGAAGTTCATGCATATCTACAATAAATTTTCATCATATCCACTTACTATTTCCTGTTGCCAATGTCCACGTTTCCCTCAAACAAGTACCCCTCCAAACTTCACGTGCTTGTTTTTTATATCCACTGATTCCAAATAATGTTGCCTATATTCTCATGAGTGTTGGCCCATATACTGGAGCACAGACTTCCTACTAGTTAATATACTCATGAAGAAAACTGACTGTCCTCCCCCCAGCAGCCATCAACTACAAATAACTCCTCAGCTAAAGGTAGAGGTTGGGAGTCCCTCCTTGACCCTTACTGGATGTTCGACTGGTTGATAATTTGCAGTTTTTGTTGAGCCAGACACAGACAATACTTTGAGATTATGAGTGCATCAGCCCTGTCCTGTCCAGAAGACATTTCATAGTACTCCACTACTCCCCATCCACTGCCACTTACATATGCCCTGTTGTCACTGATCTTGACTAAAAACCATAACTAGGTGGTAAGACCCTATTGCTGAAGACTCTGCACACTTTGGTTGCAAGACAAAAAAATATAAATTTCTGACTAGGAAACCTCCTTTCTGCTAACTAGCTTTCATAGTACTAGGTTTCTGGAAGTCTAGCTCCAGACGGCTTTGATGGCCTGGAATGGATGTGTTTAGATGGCACAACGAAGAACTGTGATGACCTGTTGTTCGAATAAGTTGCCCCAGATAGCCTGGGTCATTTTTATTTATACAATTTCAATGGTTTGTGTGAACACTTTTGTAATCAAATTTGTTTCATTAAATTTATAAAAATGGTTACAATAATTACCAGTTTGTTGCTTTGCTTTTTTCCCCTTCCATCCCCCAACTTTCCCACCACTAACCATTACCTATAGGTGACTATGGGGGTCCAGCCCCTCAATAGTCCCCTCCCAGGGTCCAGGAAGAATCTACAACCAGCTGACAATTTAATCTTTGATGAAATGAAATGAATCTACATACACGAAACTCCTTAGTCCATATACTTTATTATTTTGTGTCAGTTCTCTCTCTACACAGCTTCTATTCTATTCTCGTGCCTAGCTCCTTTCTTGTCTGATTTCTCTCTACATTTATCTGCTGTCCTCTCTAAGTTCTATCTTAATTCTCTCATATTAGTTCTGCCTCATCTAGGTTCTCATCCATCTAATTCTTTCCTATTTTATCTCTTCTCTCATCTCCTTCTTTCTCATCTTGCTCTTCCTCATCTTGTTCTTCCCCATCTGGCTCTCCTTCATCTTCCATCTCATTCCTCTAGTACTCTCTTCTAGTCCTCAAACTAGTTCCTCTCTAGTTCTTACCCATCTAGTTCTTCTATTCTCTTTTCTCTTTTCCATCTCATCTTCAAGTCCTCTCTCTCAAATTCCTCCTCTGAATCTCCTTATACCCCTCAGTTCTTCTTCTCAAGTTCCCTAGAGTATACAGTTATAAATACAAGCAATATCAATCCTCCCCCTCCAGTCAGGTCACCAGGCTTGAATTCCTACAGGATCATAAAGGCAGGTAAGAATTTTCCTCAGGCAGTGACTGTCAGGCTTTCTTTTTTTTTTTTTTTTTTTTTTTTTTTCCGAGACAGGGTTTCTCTGTGTAGCTTTGGGCCTTTCCTGGAACTCGCTTTGGAGAACAGGCTGGCCTCGAACTCACAGAGATCCACCTGCCTCTACCTCCCGAGTGCTGGGATTAAAGGCGTGCGCCACCACCGCCGCCGCCGCCACCACCACCACCACCACCCGGCTGTGTCAGGCTCTCTTTTACAACCCAAAAGGGGAGTGGTAAAGGAGGAGGCCAACTGAGAGCTAATTATCAGTTAGTATATAAAAAAAGGGAATTTGTGTGCTCAAACTACATTCCTTGAAGTGGTTAGGTAAGAAGTTAGGAGTCTATAATGTTAGTAAGGCTGTATAAGAAAGGAGGGTCTCACCTTAAATTGCACAAGAAACAAAGCTATCCGTCAGACCTAGGAAACAGGTGTTGTTTCCATAAGGGTGTTACCTTAGTTCAGGAGATCATTTGGCCTTGAATGCTTGATAAGTATTTTAGATAAATACACTGTTAGGAATTCTTGGAAGCACACAAGAAAATCATTTTAAGAACCACTTAGTATATATACAAAATCTAAACTATCACAAGACTTCTTAAGCCATGGCTTGACTTTTCCAAGTAGTAGCTTGTGTGATAGTTGAATTCCATTTTCCTGCGGCTTGCAGCAATTACCTACTTGATTCATATCTCTAATGTTAAAAGCATAAGCAGCGTTGCAAGCCACAAAGGAAGCTTTCTAACTAGGCACACCTACAGGTAGAACAGTATGCCCAATTGGCACATTTGTGGTTATAACGTCATGCAGGGTGGGAGACAGTTTTGTTTCTAGTGGTTAATATTTACATTGGTAGGGTCCGGGTACTTACAATCAACCCAACACCCAAAGCTGGATCAATTCATTCTACTTTCTGTACTACTCCATCTCCTCTGAAGATAGACTAGGTTTTTCCATTTGTCCTATAGGCAACATAACTTGGAAACTTACTCTTAATAGTTGGCATTGTTTATCCCTTGTTCTCATGTCTTTCTCTCTTAACTTCTTAGGGTATTAACACAGCTATTAGAAATGAGAGAACTGTAGGTTTCTATTATTCTACTTTATTTCCTGTCTCTAGACTGTTCCCATTAACTCTTGATATAACTTATTTATTAGCATTTCTCTAAGACTCTTGTGGTTAAAATCATTCTTCCCAGAACAGTTATGAAAATATGTAATATTAAACTTTATGAGCTACTCTGACTCTTTCAGTCTAGTTACAGGGTGCATTGGAAAGGCAACATTCTGTTCTTAAAAAGCCTGAATTCATGGTCACACCTAAAACATCAAAGGTTTTAGGGGTTGAATCAGGTCCACTGTATATTTTTAACAACATTCCCTCTGGCTCACTAAGAGGAGAGTCATCAGAGGGAAGTTTTCCATTTGTAATAGCTATTTTATCCATGACTGAGAAAGTGAAACTAAAGGTAGCCTGCCATATGGCTAGCACAGTGAAAGCAAGGAGAGAGCATAGCACTTATGCTCCCAGAATTATGCAGTGAACTGTCCACAGACTTTGCCAAATGGGTTAGGGTCTCCAGGGCTCTTCCACAAAGACAGCTGTTTATGTTATTCTCAGACCTTGTCTCCTGAAGAAGTCACATGGCTACTGCCACTGAAAGGAGCTAGGTAAGAAAAGACATCAACGGTCTTACCTTGCACTGGACAGTATATACTAAAATATCTACCTGCCAGGTAAGATGTACCTATGATATAATAGTGGAATGACTATTATGGGGGTAACTGAGCACTTTCTACTTAGATTTGAGATCTGCTCCAAAAGGAGAATATTCATGTCTCATCTTAAAAACATGGTTAAAAAATGGCTGGGAAGAACATATGTCTTAGAGAGGAATCTGTTATTGTTATTTTGTCAAAGAGTCATGTTGTCAAATTGACTTCTAAATAGTTATATTTATGCCTACAGATTTGTGCTGCCTTCAGCCTTTGCTTTTTGTAGTAGGCAAAAGTTAATGCAGAGACTTTTAACTGGTCAAAATATTGAAAGCAAGTGATTGTAAGTTTCAGGCCTAAATGGGACATGTATAATCACCACCCACTCCCAATGCTCAGGGAACATCAGAGAAGAGAAGCCCAATCGCCTTTTTATGATACAGAGTGTCATTTCATTTTCAGGCTGGCCTTGCACTTACTCTGTGGCCCAGGCAGGAATTGAACTTGCAAACCTCCCTTTCCAGCAGCCTGAGTAGCTTGAAATTCAGGTTTGTATCACTAGACCCAACTTTTCTAATGTTTACATATCTTGACACATGTCACTTAATTTTCCTTTAGAATAAAGAGTTTATTTTGGCTTATGTTTCCAAAGGGAAAGTATGTAATGGCAAGGGAAGTGTAAAAATAGAAAGGCCTGGGTATAGGATTGCATAGCTGATAGCTCACATCTCCATCTACAGACAGGAAGCAGAGAGAGTGAACTGGAAGCAAAACTATATACTCTCGAAGCCTACACCCAGTGACCCACCTCCAGCAAGGTCCTTCATCCTAAATGCTCCATAAACTCTTTAAACAGTCTCACAAACTGGGGGTCTAAATGTTCAAATACGTTAGCCTCATATGAAACACCACATTTCTTCTACGGAATTATGAAATGACTAAGTGTAAAATGTTTAGAAATGTATCTAGCCCTTTTTTAATATTCTATTTAAACATTAGCTTATTATTTTTATTATTATTGTGGTGGTGGTGGTAGTGGTGGTGGTGGTGGTGGTGGTGGAACCTTTATGGTGCTTGAAATAAAACTCAGGGCTTTATTCTTGCTAAGTAACTTCTCTACCACAGAGCTACATCTTTGGCCTGGTATTTCACATTTTATAAAAGTAACACTTTGTATATTAACATTAACACACTTATAGACAGGTCCATTTAGGTTATTTGCTTTTTTCAATATAAAGAATGCTCTAATAAACATTTTTCACATTTGTCCTTGGTGATATTTGTAAGAGTTTCTCAAGGATCTAAATTTTTAACATATAGCCATCGCATTATGTCAGGCAGAATAAGATGTCCCCTCAAGATTGCCATCCCCTGGAGTATATACACTTTTGATTTCCCTCAATCAAGCACTAATCTAGGTATTGCTGCAAACAGATTTTTAAAATGTTCCAAATCAGTTTGACCAAGTGCTCTCTTGAAAATCAGTCATTTGAGTGTTTTATAATTGACTCTGGTTCTTGCAATTTCTATTCCTTTGATAATAATTCTGTATTTTGTGCATCTTTGCTTCTGCTAAAAGTGATGCTTTTTTGAGCCTGTAATATTTTTTAACAAAAAGACATAAAATGGAATTTTGTAGCTGATTAAATGTGGCATAAACACAATTTCTCACTATATTTATTTTCAAAATTTTCATATATTGGCTCATTGTTATTGAAAATATGATGTGGATCTGTGTATTTCTACTATTATAAAATATTTTATTTATCCTTATCATATATACCATATGCAAACTATGAACTGTTTTAAAATAAAAAAAATAAAATTAGTATATTTTGAAAATACAAGAAACAGACTTATTATAGAATACTATTCATCATTTCTTTTTAAGTTTTTTTTACACCCCAAGCACAGTTTCCCCTCCCTCCACTCTTCCTAGCTAATCCCAAATCCCTTCCTCCCCAGATTAACTCTCATTCTTTTTTCTTTTCCAAAAAGAGCAGGTCACCAAGAGATGACAGCCAGACAGGACAAAATAAGGTAAATAAGTCAAGGTAAAAGCCCTCATACTGAGGCTGGACAAGGTAATATAATTGGAGGAATAAGAGTCACAAGAGCAGGAAAAAGAGTCAGAGATACTCCTGGTCCCACTTTTAGGAATCCCACAAAATATAGCAAGCTAACATCCATAACTTATACACAGAGGACCTCGTGCAGACACATGTAGGCCCTATGCTTCTTCTCACTTCAGTCTTAGAAAGCCCATGTGATCTATGCTTAATTCATTCAGTGGGCCATGTTCTCCTGGTATCTTCCACTCCTCTGACTCCTACAGTCCTTCTTTCCCCTCTTTCATGTGGTTCCCTGAGCTCTGAAGGAAGCAACCTAATGAAAACCTCCAATTTCTCTGCATAATATCTGGCTATTGGTGTCTACACCCACTCGCATCTGCTACTGGAGGAAGCCTTACTGATGATGACTCAACAAGGTACCTATCCATGAGTATAGCAGAATATCATTAGGAATCATTTCGTTGGCTGTTATTTATTTACATATTTACTTATTTACTTAGCCAGTCGTTTTTGGTTCTTTCCTAGGTCTCTGGGCTATCCAGTCTCTGGTTCCTGGCCATCCAGGCAGTGTCAGGCATGGGCTACTTAGCCTCTTGGGGCATGGGTCACAAATTAAATCAAGCATTGGTTGACTACTCCTACATTGTCTTCCCCATCATTGCCCCAGTACATCTTGTGGTCACAGATTGTAGGTGGAGGGTTTTATGGTTGGGTTGTTGTCCTGTTTTCTCTTTTTGTAGCCTGCAGAGTACCTTCTCATGAGGAAGATACTAGAATGTAGAGGTGACGATTCCAAGCCTGCAGCAGTTCAACCTCTCTATATTCAATGACCTGAGTGAAAGTCGTCCTTGGCAATGGGGACAGGCTGTCAGTTTTCAGAGGGAAACCTTCTGTTCTAGCATCAGTCTGGGTTGTTTAGGGATCACCACAGGAACTTCTCAGCCAACAACTCAACCAAGTGTAACCCAGTGCCAACATTGGAAGCCTTGCCTCTTTACAGAAGATGGCCAGTTTAGAATTCATAAACTCCATTACTAGGAGTCCTCACCAGTGTCACTGTCATAGATTCCAGGAAGCTTCCACTCAACTAGGTCTCCATAAAGCCCCCTCCAATGGCTCCCAATTTCAACTGTCTCTCCCTGCACTCTCTCCCTCTGCTCTTCCTTCACCTGATGACTGTCACCACGTCTCTACCTGCTCTGAATACACCCACACAATCTATTCTATTTCCCCTTCCCAGGGAGATCCATGAATCTCCTCAGAGCCTTCCTCCTTACCTAAACTCTTTAGGTCTGTGGATTGTAGCTTTGTTACCACTTATTTGACAGGTAATAGCCACTTGCAAGTGAATACATGTCATATTTGTCTTTCTGGGTCTGGGGTACCTCACTTAGGATGATTTTTTTTTCTATTGCATCCATTTGCCTGCAAATTTTATATCATTTTTATGTATTACTCCATTGTGTGAATGTACCATAATATCTTTATCCAGTATTCAATTTATGGACATATAGATTGTTTCAAGTTTCTGGCTATTATAAATAAAGCTGCAATGAGCATGGTTGTGCAAATGTCCTGTGGTAGGATGGAACATCCTATGGATATATGCCTAAGAGAGGTATAGCTGGGTCTTGAAGGAGAATGGTTCCAAATTTTCTGAGGAACTCCCATATTGATTTCTAAAGTGATTGTACATTTTTGCACTCTCACCAGCAATGGAAGGAATGCTCCCCTTGCTCCACATCCTCTCCAACATGAGCGGTCACTTTTGTTATTGATCTTAGCCATTTTGACAAGTGTAAAATGGAATCTCCAAGTAGTTTTGATTTGTGTTTCCCTGATGGCTAAGGGTATTGAACATTTCTAAGTGTTTCTCAGCCATTGAGATTCCTCTATTGAGAAGTCTCTGTTTAGAACTCTACCCCATTTTAATTGGATTATTTGCTTTTTTAATATATAGTTTCATGAGTTCTTTATATATTTTGGATATTAGACATCTATCAGATGGGGAGTTGCTAAAAATCTTCCCCATTCCATAGGCTGCCTCTTTGTCTAAATGACACTGTCCTTTGCCTTACAGAAGCTTTTCAGTCTCATGAAGTCCCATTTATTAATGGTTGATCTTAGTGTCTGTACTATTTGTTTGGTTCAGGGAATTATCTCCTGTGCCAATGCATTGAGGCTGTTCCCAAATTTCTCTTCTATCAGGTTCAGTGTGTCTGGTTTTATGTTGAGGTCTTTGATCAACTTGGGCTTGAGTTTAGTGCAGGGTGATAAATAAGCATCTATTTGCATTCTTCTATATGCAAACATCCAGTTTGGCCATTTGCAGAAGATGCTTTCTTTTTTCCATTGTTTATCTCTAGTTTTTTATTTAATAAATCACGTTTCATAGCTGTGTGAATTTATGTCTTTGTCTTCAATTAGATTCCATTGATCAATATGTCTGTTTTTATGCCAACAGCAGTTGGTTTTTATTACTACAGTTCTGTAGTACAACTTGAAACCAGTAATGGTGATACCTCCAACAGTTCTTTCATTTTTCAGGATTGCTTTAACTGTTGGGGAATATTATTTTAAGGTGTGCTGCATTTTTTCCAACTGCTTTTGTTAACAATTCAAAGATGTGTTTGATTAAATAAAATTAACCTTCCAGTAGGAGGCTGAGTCAGTAAGTAGCTGACAGGAAGTGGTAAGGAGGAACCATGTGTAGCAAAGGTTTTTTTAAGTGGAAGCTGAAAGAAGAATGCTGGGTTTTTTATTTGTTTGTTTGTTTGTTTGTTTGTTTTTGTTTTTTGGAAGATGCCAGCAAAGTGAGAAGATTAGCTATTTGCTATTCAGCCTCTCTGAGCGAGCAGAATTCCACCTAAACCATTAAATCATGAGTTCTTTAGATTTAGATAAAGTTTCCTTCAGTAGCTTTGAAAGAGTAGGTGCCTGAGGGAACAGAATTCCCTCAGGCTGTGGCCCTTGCAGTCAAACCCCTGCTAGTAGCAGTAGAGTTGCAATCTCTAGGACACCCATTGCTTAAGGAGCAACCACTGTAGATAATAAAAAACAGACAACAACATTTAACTATTCTGGTTTTTTTTTCATATGAACTTGACAATTGTCTTTTCAAGATCTGTACAGAATTGTGTTTGAATTTTGATGGGGATTGCACTGAATCTGTAGATTGCTTTTGGTAAGAGTGCCATTTTTACTATGTTAATCCTACCAATCCATGAGCATGGGAGATCTTTCCATTTTCTGCTATATTCTTCAATTTCTTGTAGTTTTGACTATAAGTCCTTCACTTGGTTGCTTAAAGTTACCCCAAGATATTTTATATTATTTATGGCTGTTGTGAAGGTTGTTAGTTCTTTGATTTCTTCCTCAGTGTCTCATTCTAAATAGGAGAACTACTGATTTCTATGGTTAATCTTGTACCCAACCACTTGTCTGAAAGTGTTTATCAGCTGTAGGAGTTTCCTAGTGGAACTTTTATGGTCACTTATGTATACTATCATATTATCTGAAAATAATGATACTTTGACTTTTTCCTTTCAAATTTATATCCCCTTGAATTCCTTAAGTTGTCTTATTGCTCTAACTAAAACTTCAAGTACTATATTGAAGAGAGTGGGCAACCTTGTCTTGTTCCCGATTTTAGTGGAATTTTTTTGAATTCTCTCCATGTAATTTGATGATAGCTATTAGCTTGCCGTAAATTGCCTTTATTATGTTGAGGTTTGTCTCTTGTATCCCTAATATATCCAGGACATTTATCATAAATGGGGGATGGATTTTGTCAATAGCCTTTTCTTCATTTATTAAGATTATCATGCATTTTTATTTCACTTTGTTAATATGGTTAATTACATTGACTGATTTCCATATATTGAAGTATCCCTGCATGCCTAGAATAAAGTCTCCTTAATCATGGTGGATATGATTTTTGATGTGTTCTTAGATCCCTTTGAAAGTATTTTATTGAGTTTTTCTTCTATATTCATAATAGAATTTGGTCTGTAATTCTCTATGTTTGTTGAGTCTTTATGTGGTTTGGGTATCAGGGTACTGTGGCTTCATTAAATGAATTGGGCAATTTTTCTTCTGTTTCTATTTTGTGGAATAATTTGAGGAGTATTGGTGTTAATTCTTCCATAAAAGGCTGGTAGAATTCTTCTAAAACCGCCTGTCCCTGGACATTGGGAGAATTTTAATTACTGCTTCTATTTCACTAGGGGTTGTCTATTTAAATTGTTTATCTGGTCTTAGTTTAACTTTGATAAGTTAAACTATCAAGAAAACTATCCATTTCTTGTACATTTTTTCTAATTTTGTGGAGTACATTTTTTAAAAATTCGTTGTTATGATTCTCTGGATATCCTAGGTATCCTTTGTAGCTAGAGTTTTCCTGCCTGGCCCACAGTCAGGACAAATCTCTGCCACCTGCCAGTCCCACAGCCGCTCAGACCCAACCAAGTAAACACAGAGACTTATATTGTTTAAACTGTTTGGCTAATGGCTCAGGCCTCTAGCTATCTAGTTCTTACATCTTAAATTAATCCATTTCTATAAATCTATACCTTGCCACATTGCTTGTGGCTTACCGGCATCTTCACATGCTGTTTGTCATGGTGGCGGCTGGCAGTGTCTCCTCAGCCTTTCACTTCCCAGAATTCTCTCCTCCTTGTCCCGCCTATACTTCTTCCTGCCTGACCACTGTCCAATCAGTGTTTTATTCATTGACCAATAAGCAACATGTTTGACATACAGACCATCCCACTGCAATCCTTTGTTAGGTCCTCTTTTGTTTCTGACTTTATTAATTTGGATATTCTCTCTCTCTCAGTCTTTTAGTTCAGTTGGGTAAGGTTTTTTTATATCTTGTTGATTTTCTCAAAGAACCAATTCTTTATTTCATTGATTCTTTGGGTTGTTCTCTTTATTTCTATTTTATTTATTTCATCCATCAATTTCTTAACTTCTTGCAGTCCATGCCTCTTGACTGTGTTTACTTCTTTTTTGTTCTAGAACTTTAAAGTGTGCTCTTAGGTTACTAGTATGATATCTCTTCAAGTGTTTGTCACCACTTAGAGCTATGACCTTTCCTCTCAGTCCCACTTTCATTGTGTCCCATGAGTTCGAGTATCCTGTGTCTTCATTTTCATTGATCCTAGAAAGTCTTCAATTTCTTTGTTATTCTTGTGTTCACTCATTTTTCATTGAGTAGAGAGTTGTTCAGTTTCCATGAGTTTGTAAGCTTTATGTTGTTTCCGTTGTTGTTGATACCCATCTTTTAATATGTTAAGGTCTGATAGGATGAATGGAATTATTTCAAATTTTGTGGATCTATTGAGACTTGTTCTGTGTCTGAGTATGTTGTCAGTCTTGCAGAATGTTATTTGAGGTGCAGAGTAGAAGGTATATTCTTTTGTGCTTGGGTGAAATGTTTTTAAAAACATCTCTTAGGTCCAAATGGTTTATAAAATTTGCTGGGTTCAGAATTTCTCTGTTTATTTTTTTGTCTGAATGACCTTCCCATTCGTAAGAGTGGTGTATTGAAGTCTCCCATTATCAGTGCATGAGGGTCAAATGTGTGATTTAAGCTATAGTAGTGTTTCTTTTACAAGGGTGGAGCCCTGGTGTTTGGGGCATAGATACTAAGAATTACAAAGTCTTCTTTTTGGCTTTTTCCTTTGATGAATATGTAGTGTCATTTCCCAACTCTTTTGATTAATTTTAGTTTAAAGACTATTTTGTTAGATATTAAAATGTCTATACCAACTTGTTTAATAGGTCCATTTGGTTGAAATATCTTTTTCCAACCCTTTACCCTGAAGTAATGACTATCCATGTTCTTGAGGTGTTGTGGTGGTATTGTGTTCCCCAAAATATTGTGCACCCTAATAAACTTTTCTGGGGTCAGAGAATAGAACAGCCACAATATTAGGTTAGGCAGTGGTAGCACACACCTTTAATCCTAGCATTCCAGAGGCAGAAATCCCTCTGGATCTCTGTGAGTTCAAGGCCACATTGGAAACAGCCAGGCATGGTGACTCACGCCTATAATCCCACGAAGTGAGCCTTTAATCCCAGGGAGTGATAGCAGATAGCAGAAAGGTATATAAGGCGTGAAGACCAGGAACTAGGAGCATTTTGGCTGGTTAAGCTTTCAGGCTTCTAGCAGCAGTTCAGCTGAGATTCATTCTGGATGAGGACTCAGAGGCTTCCAGTCTGAGGAAACAGGACTAGCTGAGGAATTGGCAAGGTGAGGTAGCTGTGGCTTGTTCTGCTTCTCTGATCTTCCAGCATTCACCCCAATAACTGGCCTCAGGTTTGATTTTACTAATAAGAACTTTGAAGATTCATGCTACAAGGTGTGTTTCTTTTTCTTTTCTTTTCTTTTTTATTAAGAAATTTTCCATTCATTTTACATACCAACCACAGATTCCCTCTCCTCCCTCCTCCCATCCCCCAGCCTCCCACCATCCCAACCCCAACTCCCACCTCCTCCAAGGCAAGGCCTCCCAAGGGAAGTCAGCAGAGCCTGATACATTCAGCTGAGGCAAGTCCAATCCCCTCCCTATTGGCGAAATTACTAAGGCCACTCCATGTAGTTAAAAGGAAGATTTATTTAGTGAGTAATTTACAAATGAAGGGATAGGTAGGTGGTGGGTTCTGGAAAAGATGCAGCGCAGTCCAGCAGTGTTCTCTGGAGAACTCTCCTCGGTCTACCTCTCGTGTCCAGGTCCAGGAACAAGAGAGCGCCGCGTGTCCCAATCTCAGGTCTTCAGGCCCTCCCTTGGCCCCGCCTTGTAGGCATGATAGTTACCGAAGCCGCAATGGGGGTTGGAACTTCCAGACTAAAGCTGGCATGGCTACCCACTACATCTCCCCCTTTTTGTCTAAATAAGAAGGTTCTAACTTAATACAAGATTATATACAAAGGAATGATTATCAAATATTGTCCAGGAGTAATGAAGGATAATGACCTAGATAAGATGGAACTACAATCAACACGAACAATATCAAACAAGAGACACATACTAAAATCCAGAGAAGTCTGGAGCATGGGTAGATGGCATGTTACAGAGATCATTCCAAAAGGTATCCTATCCTAAAGAGCCTAAATCTAATACTTAATATGTTCTATCTAAGATATTATATATATATACTAAGTTGTAATTTCCTCAGTTATGATAAAAGATAAGTTAGATGTAAAACCTTAAACTCATAAATATAAGATAGATAGGATATCTTCTTTAATATTGTAACTGTAATTCTTGATCGATAATTGTTTTGTTATTTGTAATTTTACTATGTTAAAGTTAAAACCCTTCCTTTTTGAAAAAGAAGAAAAGGGGAAGTGCTGTGGGATGTTCTGTATGACAAGTATGTTAATAAAGCACTGATTGGCCAGTATCCAGACAGGAATTATAGGCGGGACTAACAGAGAGGAGAATGGAGGGAACAGGAAGGTGGAGCGAGAGACTGCCTGGAGCTGCGGCCAGGACAAGGAAGATGTAAAGTACCGGTAAGCCATGAGCCACGTGGCAAAGTAGAGATTAATAGAAATGGGCTAAATATAAGAGTAAGAGCTAGACAATGATAGGCCTGAGCTAATGGCCAAGCAGTTTAAATAATGTAAGCGTCTGTGTGTTTATTTTATACATGGGTTATGGAACTGCGGGGCTTGGTGGGACCTCTCCAGCAACACCTCCCCCTGGACCAAGGCTATGCAAGGTGTCCCACCATAGGCAGTGGGCTCCAAAAAGCCTGCCTATGCCCCAGGGATGGATCCTGACCCCAATGCCAGGGGCCCCTTAAGCAGATCAAGCTACACAACTGTCTCACCTATGCAGATGGCCTAGTCCAGTCCTATGGAGGCTCTGCAGCTATTGGTTCACAGTTCATGAGTTCCTACTAGTTTGGTTTGGTTGTCTCTGTACATTTCTCCATCATGATCTTAATGCCCCTTGCTCATAGAATCCCTCTTCTCTCTCTTGAACTGGACTCTTGGAGCTCGGCCTGGTGCTTGGCTGTGGATCTCTGCACCTGCTTCTATCAGTTACCAGGTGAAGGCTCTGTGATAGCAGTTAGGATATTCACTAATCTGATAACCAGGTAGGCTATTTCAGGCACCCTCTCCACTATAGCTAGTAGTCTAAAGTAGGGTCATCCCTGTGGATTTCTGAGAACTTCTCTAGCACCTGGTTTCTCCCTATCCCCATGATGTCTTCCTCTATCATGGTGTCTCTTTCATTGCTCTTCCATTCCGTCCCTGTTCGAACTCTATCATCCTGTTCCCTTACGTTCTCATCTACTATCCCCTACTCTTGATTTCCCCCCCACTCCTAGTCTACTCATAAGCGATCTCATCCAAGGGTGATCCATGTGTCCCTCTTGGGGTTCTCCTTGTTAGTTAGCCTCTCTGGAGCTATTTTCTAGTTCCATCCATTTGCCTGCAAATTTCATGTTGTCATTTTTTTTAAATTTTTACTGCTGAGTTGCATTCCATAGTGTATATGTGCCACATTTTCTTTATCCATTCTTCAGCTGAACAGCAATTAAGTTGTTTCCAGGTTCTGGCTATTATGAACAATGCTGCTATGAACATAGTTGAGCATGTGTTCTTGTGATATGATTGAGTATTCCTTAGGTATACGCCCAAGAGTAGTATTGCTGGGTCCTGAGGTAGATTGACTCCCAATTTTCTGAGAAACTGCCATGCTGATTTCCAAAGTGGCTGTACAAGTTTGTACTCCCACCAACAGTGGAGGAGTGTTTCCCTTGTTCCACATCCTCTCCAACAAAAGCTGTCTACAGTGCTTTTGATCTTAGCCATTCTGACAGGTGTAAGATGGTATCTCAGAGTTGTTTTGATTTGCATTTCCCTGATGACTAAGGATGTTGAGCAATTCCTTAAATGTCTTTTGGCCTTTTGAAATTCTTCTGTTGAGAATTCTCTGTTTAGCTCTGTAGCCCATTTTTCAACTGGATTGTTCAGTATTTTGATGTCTAGTTTCTTGAGTTCTTTATATATTTTGGAGATCAGTCCTCTGTCACATGTGGGGTTGGTGAAGATCTTTTCCCATTCTGTAGGCTGTCGTTTTGTCTTATTTACTGTGTCCTTTGCCTTACAGAAGCTTCTCAGTTTCAAGAGGTCCCATTTATTAATTGTTGCTCTCAGTGTCTGTGCTACTGGTGTTACATTTAGGAAGTGGTTTCCTGTGCCAATGCATTCAAGGCTACTTCCTACTTTCTCTTCTATCAGATTCAGTGTAATTGGATTTATGTTGAGGTCTGCAGAAGGAAATGATGTGATCAATCACCTATTGATAGGAAATGTGCTATAGGCCTCAGAATTGAATAAAAAACATCATGGCAATAGCAAGGGTTTAAAAAAGGATTTTTCCATAATCTTGCAAAAAGCAAAAAAATTATAGGTAAATGTCCTACTTGTTCATTTTACAATCAAACTCCACTACAAACAGAATGTAACCCAAAGGGCACACAGAGCAATGAAGTCTGGCAGATGGATGTCTTTCATTTTCTAGAATTTGGAAAATTGAAATATATGTACCACACCTGTAGCTAGAGTTTTCCTGCCTGGCCCAAGGGGCAGGATAAATCTCTCTCACCCACCAGTCCCATAGCCGCTCAGACCCAACCAAGTAAACACAGAGACTTACATTGCTTACAAACTGTATGGCCATGGCAGGCTTCTTGCTAACTGTTCTCATATCTGAAATTAATCCATTTCTATAAATCTATACCTTGCCACGTGGCTCGTGGCTTACCAGCATCTTCACATGCTGCTAGTCATGGCGGCGGCTGGCAGTGACTCCCTCCGCCTTCCTGTTCTTTTAATTCTCTCTGTTAGTCCTGCCTATACTTCCTGCCTAGCCAATGGCCAATCAGTGTTTTATTTATTGACCAATCAGAGCAACACATTTGCCATACAGAACATCCCACAGTACTTTCCCCCCGCTTTTTTTCAAAAAGGAAGGTTTTAAACATAACAAAGTAAATTATATATAATTTGGGAATTTGGGCATAGCTTCTCTTACTACTTCCTGCTGGCAGGGGGCGCTGTATCTTATGGGGACACAAAGAAAATTTTAGAATTATGGAGTAGTCCATGAGGCTGTATTGTCTGAGCCAGTTGCCTTCAAATCATTCTGGATGCTGGATCATCTGCACCATGGTGTCATAGGAGACTTTCAGGGGGTCTTGGCTGGTTAAACCTGATGTGTCTTAATCTGGAACAAACCCATAGCCTCTGGCTTTCTGTGGAAACAAAATCAGAGCTTCCTTTCCAAAGCAACATATCCTTACATCCAAATTTTGAAGTCAAGGTATCTTTAAAATATACATATTGGTTTAACTCAGCTTCCTTTACAATCAAATATCTCTCTGCAGTTAAGAATCCCAAAGACAACACAATCCAGATTCTCTGTGTGATATCCATCTTTATGTGGCTTATATTTTATACTACCTTTACTGTCTCTTTAAAGACTTTATTTTTCAAAACTATCTATTTCTTTATATAACTGTATATATTTATTTTTCTCTCTCTTTGAAGCCTAAGTGCATTTTTACACACATTGTAAACATTTAAAGTCTTGTTCCATCTGAATCTGTCTTATTGTGAACCTGTTACTTTAAACTGCATCATTCTAAGACTGAAACGGTGCTGTGGCTGCTGGCTCCACCCACCTCAACTTCCCAACATGATACATTTCATGATACATGAAAGGGTGATACATTTACTGTCAGCTCTGGGAGCCTTCGTGGGTCTATGCTTCTATCAAAGCAGCGTTTAGCCCAGAAACCTCTTTTTTCGTTTGTTTGTTTTGTACTAGCAAAGGCTAAATCCACCACGCAGCTTAATGTACCACTTGCAGACGCCTCATTCCCGCCATACTGCTGATCAAACACGCACACCAGGAACCTGCCATACAGTAGCTCAAGCCCATAGGCTGCAGCTAACTTGAGAAAGACAACTAGGAAGCTGTTTTAGCTCCTTTTTAGAATCTTCTTTTTATGCTTTCTCAGGTTTTAAGTGGAAATTCCTGCCCCAAGTTGGGTGCCATTTGTTGCTAGAGTTTTCCTGCCTGGCCCAAGGGGCAGGATAAATCTCTCTCACCTGCCAGTCCCACAGCCGCTCAGACCCAACCAAGTAAACACAGAGACTTACATTGCTTACAAACTGTATGGCCATGGCAGGCTTCTTGCTAATTGTTCTTATATCTTAAATTAATCCATTTCTATAAATCTATACCTTGCCACGTGGCTCATGGCTTACCAGCATCTTCACATGCTGCTAGTCATGGCGGCGGCTGGCAGTGACTCCCTC